>BQNB010042638.1:0-45999 GCA_026074375.1 Tanacetum coccineum
CTAATAATATGGATACTTTTCTTTTCCATTTTACCAAGCCTCCGGATCATTGTTCAAAGGGTGAATCTATACTAACAGAAGACCCTACGCTTTGAGCTGGAAACCCTGTCAAGGAGATTCTTTGAATCTACCTGATCACAGGTACAGTATTTATAATGTAAAATGGTCCTACAGAACCGGAGGTTAATCTAACCAAATCCGGACGGATGACAAAGCCATATTCGTCCACCTGCTTTATTGCTAACTGTTTTATTTCAATATACATAAAGATGGAGATGGTGATGCCTCATTCCAGCTGAAGTTAGATTCATTACCAGATGCTCATGCTTATTCTACAAAGACATTCTATAAGCATCAAGATTCAAGAATCATGAAAGCTCAAGAATTAAAGACAAAGACTTCCGCACAAACTCTGATATACAAGATCTTCCTTCAAAGATATCAAGTCTATCAAGGGAGATTGTTAGCAAGCTTTCAAGATGATGCAAAGTATGAGCATGTTGGTCAAGACACAAGATCGCAAGGTGGCAAAGATGATCAAGACAAGCAAGGAAAAGATTTAAAGATCTCGGACATAAAGACGAAGTCGAAAGACAATGACAAAGGCTCAAGATCAAAGATCACAAAGCATGAAGGAACAAGCCTACAACGAATTCAGAGACCAAGACCACAAGATCTTAACGACAAAAGCAATCTCATTGATCTCACGAAGGAGTGTCACAATGAACTCACTTCGGGGGAGATTGTTAGCCTCAAAATATTGAGTCGAACAAGGAAGTTCGTTCATTATATTAGGTCTCGGTCACTTAATTAATTATACGTTGTAATAGGCTAGAAGGGTAAACGGGCTCGTAAATGTAAGCTAATATTGTATGTGTATCGGGCTAAAGCCCAAGTCAATCCCGAGCCCGGCCCAAGTAAAAGCCCACACGCCCCATATAGTTGTGTATGGTATATATACCATTTTCCATCAAGGAAAATGGTGTTGGTTCATTTATAAACTTTGTTCTTACAAGTAAATTAACCATTTTCTCTCTCTAGTTTCTCTCTCTAAATTTCTTCCATTTTCCTTCTCTTTTCTTCTTGAATTCGAGCAACAAGGAATGAAGTGAAGTGATTAAGGGTAACTGACATTTTCAAGATTAGGCATAATATGAGAATGTTGGTCAAAGACTCAAGATCGCAAGATGGTATAGACGTTAAAGACAATGTCAAAGGCTCAAAGTCAAGATCGCAAAGCATGAAGGAATAAGTCTACAACAAAGAACAAAGAGAAGGACCAAGACCACATGAGCTTAACGACAAAAGCAATCTCATTGATCTAATGAAGGAGTGTCATCAATGAACTCACTTTGGGGGAGATTGTTAGCCTCAAAATATTGAGTCAAACATGAAGTTCGTTCATTATGTATTTAAGTCTCGGTCAATCAATTAGTTAACGTTGTAATAGGAAAGTATCAGGAATCGGGCTCGATAGTTAATCTAATATTGTATATGTTTCGGGTTTAATCCCAAGCAAAACCCGAGCCCGGATCCTAGTTAAATATCCCGCACGTACCTTTAATGTGACGGGGTATATAAACCTTTTCCTCTTGTGAAAAGGTTAGAGATTTCATAATATAACTTTTACATTTTTCTTTCTATTCTCTCTTTATTCTCTTACTAGTTTCTCTCTCTAGAAATCTCTCATCTTCTTTCTTGATTCTATTCGTGTATGATATATGAAGTGAAGTGTTAATCGGGATCCTACATTTAGGATGATGTAAGCTTTACTATTTTGAGAATTACCTAAAAAGATACCTTCGTATGACTTTGGGTCATACTTTGTAAGGTAGTCTTTAGTGTTTAGAATGAAGCACTTTATTCCAAACACTCTAAAGTAATCTAATGTGGGTTTCCTACCTCTTAAGAGTTCGTAGGGTGTTTTTCCTATGATGGCTTTAATTAGGATTCGGTTGAGAATGTATGTTAAAGTGTCTACTACGTTACATCAAAACTTTTATGGTAGCGATTGCTCATTCAACATAGTCCTACTCATTTCTTGAAGTGTCTTATTTTTCCTTTCAACCATGCTATTTGATTGAGGAGTGCGTGAAGCTGAGAAGTTATGTGTAATACCATTGGTATTACAAAACTTTCCAAATTGCACCTCATTATCAAATTCCCTACCATGGTCGGTTCTTATTGATACTATTGTATAACCTAATTGGTTTTGAATCTTTTTACTAAATATTTTGAATTGATCGAAAGCTTCGGTTTTGTCCTTAAGGAATCTAGTCCAAGTATACCTAGAGTAGTCATCTACTATGACTAAGGTGTAGCGGTTTCCTCCATAACTCCGTACGGAGAATGGAACGAAGAGATCCATATGAAGGAGTTCTAAGCATCTAGTCGTTGAGACTATATTCTTAGCCTTATGACTAGCATGAGCTTGCTTTCTAGTTTTGCAAGCATCACAGAAGTGTTGATCAAACTTAAGCTCAAGTAAGTTTCTAACTAATTCCTTAGATGCTAATGATTGAATGAGACGCATATTTGCGTGACCTAATCTCCTATGCCACAACGTGGAGTTTTCATCAATCGTTGCTAGACAAATTTTGTCTTTAGGCTCATTTCCTAATTTCATCACATATAAGCCTTTCTTCCTAATACCTCTACCTATGACCTTACCATCCTTAGTAATTTCACTATCATGTTCAGAGAAAGTTACTCTACATTTATTATCACATATTTGTCCTATACTTAACAAGTTAAATCTTAAGTTATCTATATGCTCTACATTATCTATTTTGAGAGAGTCATTTGAAATCATACCTTTGCCAATGATGTTCCCGCGAAGATTACTACCAAAAATGACATTACCTCCGTTGTATGCCTTGTAGCATGAGAAGAGCTTTTGGTTACCCGTCATGTGTTTGGAGCATCCACTATCCTTTATCCACTCATCGGGTTCCAAGTCGACTCCAAGGAATATCTATTTATATAAGGCAACACCTTAAACATTTGGTCCCCAATATCTCATAGGTCCAAAGTTGTTAGTGCTAAATATCCCTTGCATTTAATGCAATTGGTTGGGATGTGGAAATGGAAGACACATTTCCCATGGCATGTAACTTTATCGTGGGAAGTTATTCCAAGTTACAGGAAAACCACAAGGTTGATTTTGTCGACCAATGTTTCTTTTTGGTTGTGGTGTTTTAAGACGATGATAATTATTTATGACTCTTCTAGGTGGTGGAGTTTTTGATCTAAAATTTGGTTTTGAAAATCTAACTTCGGGTTTTGACAATGGTTTATAGGATTGCTTAACTTCATTATCACTAGCAACGAGAATTCTTACATTGTTTACTATTATGTGTTTTGGTCTAGGACTCAAAATAGATTTTTGAAAAGATACACTTTTCTCAAATCCAGGTGTGGTTCCTGGTGGCGGTCCCATATTTGCTTTAGGGGCCGCCTGCGTATTAGGGGCTGCCCATATTTATGGGACCTCCATCAGGGACACCTTTTTCTGAGCTTTCACAAATTTTATTTCCTTAGTTCTACTAGATGATTCTTCAAATGAATTAAACCCTAAACCTAACTTTTTACCGGAGGGTTTTTGATTATTTAACATTTCATTTAAGCAATGTGTACTCTTTTCAAACTTGGTTAGTTTAAGAGCTTCCTCTTTAAGCTTTTCATTTTCAATTTTAAGCATATGACATTTTACACATTCAAAATCAACTTCTTTATTTTTCTCGAGTGTAGACACTTTTTCTTTTAGAATACTAATTTCCTTTTCTAAGCTATCTCTAGTAGCTTTTAGTCTTTTATTTTTAGTGATTATCTTTAAACTCATTTTGCATAGTTTATCATATTCGTTATCTAATACTAAATCATCTATTGACGAGTTTTCATCACTAAAGTAAGAGGATTCAAAACATACCTCACTTGATGCTTGAGCTACTAGACATGTTTCGTTATTGACTTTCTCATCATCTTCTTCACCGCTATCGCTCCAAGAACCTCCGACAAATGCTCTTTGGTTTTTGTCTTTCGGTGGTTTTGGACATTTTCTAATAAGATGGTTTGGGTCGCCGCATCTAAAGCATTTTCTATCACTCTTACCATTTTTGTCGTCTCGGCTTCTTTGAAACGTCTTTTGGTCGTTCCGAGGTTGTCTCACGAATCTACCTCTTCTTTTGAAGAACTTCTTAAAGTCTCTTACCGCCATGGCCTATTCTACGTCTTCACTTCTGGAAGTCGAACACTCTTCATCACTAGATTCTTTCTTAGCCTTTAAAGCAAGAGATTTTCTTTCAACCTTTGCTTTGACTATTTCGGAATCTTTCTTGATGATCATTTCGTGAAATTTGAGGTTCCCGATAAGTTCATTGAGAGATAGTGATGTTAAGTCTTTCGACTCTTCAATTGTCGTGACATTTGCTCTCCATTTAGGATGTAGAGCCCTAAGAAATTTCCTAACATTGTTCTTGCTAGAATAACCTTCATCAAGAGCTTTTAGACTAGTAATAATAGTATTAAATCTAGCAAAAAACTATCTATAGATTCGTCTTCGACAATGACGAATTATTCATATTTTTGAACCAAAAGGTCGATCTTATTATCTTTGACTTGACTATTACCTTGGTGGGTGATTAGCAATGTTTTCCAAATTTCTTTTGCCGTATTACACATGAAAATTCTTTCATATTCTTTTCTAGGCAAAGCATTATAAATAACCATTTTTACTTAATTATTTTTCGTGAGTCTCTTTTTAAGATCATCACTTTGTTTTTCGAAAGGGATAACCTCATCTAATTTGGTTTTCGGATTTTGTTCAATAGGTTGAAAATCACCGTTGGTAATAACATGCCAAAGATCTAGATCTTTTGATTTAACATATGTCTCGAATCTATTTTTCCAATAAATAAAACTATCACTTTCAAAAAGTGGTGGTCTTTGCATAGATTGCCCTTCTAGATATTTGTCGGAATCCATAGATCGATCCAAGATTTAAAATACAGTATATTTTAAAAATCTTGAGTGACCTTGACTCCTAATACCAATTCTGGAAACTAGAAGGGGGGTGGAGGGGTTGAATAGTTTACAGGTTCGTTTTCGTTTTACAAAACTTTGCTTACAAAACATGTAGATTCGAGTTGTATGTTTAACCAATTCACAATATGAACAAACAATATAACAATTTAAACTAAAGCTAAATAATAATGACAATAATATGAAGAGATAAGGAAAGGAACAATCAAACCAAGATACCAAGATTTATAGTGGTTCGGCTACGAAGCTCTTCTTCGCCCTACTCCACTCCCCGAGTATCCTACTCGAGATTTCACTATGTCAACAAGCTCCCTTCAGGCGGAGAAAACCGTTTACACGTCGCTTAGATTATTTTTTGACACTAAGCTAAATGTCGAGTCCTAATCTTAGCTAGAACCAATCTACCACTTCACAATCAATACACAATCACTAGATCTACACTATCGGATTTACACACTATCCGAATCACACAAATACACAAGATAATTACAATAGAGATTTGATACTTAGAGACAAGGAGAATGAGCTCACTAATCAAACTTTATTTCTTGACGAATACGAGGTTCACTCTCTTGCTCTTGAATGAGAGGGGAGAGATTAGAGAAGAGTTAGATCACTTGAAGCAGATCAAGAGTTGTTAGTAATAAAGATTTTAGTGATGAGAAAGAAGGATTTTTTAGAGAGAGAAAGACGTTTTTCTACTACTTTTTAAGTGTGAGAAAATTCGTGTAAAGATATTTGATTTTCAGCAAGGGATGGACCAGTATTTATGGGCAGGAAAATCTAACGGTCGCTGGTGGTGGTCCTGGCGGTCCCAGATATATAAGGGGGCCGCCGGGCCTATAAAGGGGCCGCCAGGTAGACTCTGCTCTCTTTTTTGTCTTTTTGTGGGGAATGTTGTATCTGGTATAGAAGCTTCCATTTTGGGAGGAAAATTTGAATTTTAAATTAAGTTTTTAATAAAACTTTTCTTTTAATTAGAAAATAATTTGTATAATTAATTTTTTTGAAAATCTTTTGTAAAAATGTAATGGATAAGAGAAAATATTTTCTTGATCACTAATCATGCTTAATGATTTGTTTGTTCATACCTTAAGTGATTACTAATATTAGAAATAGAATTTTACGATTAATAATTTGTAAACGTTTAATTTTATCGTAAACGTTTTTACATTTTGTTATTATCAAAACGTTAAGAGGTCGAAAAATATAAATAACGTTTTTATACATTATTTGTATTAACATGACCCACAAAGATGTTCTTTTACCACATACTTAAATGTTTTTTGGGAAGACAATTTGATGGTTAAGGGTTTTTAATTTATGATTATAAGTAATATTTGTTTGGATTTTTGAATGTTTTGCAATATTTTTTGGATGACAATTTTCCATAAACTAAAATATTATAAAACACATAGATGTTTCTTCGTCGTACCCGTTTCTTGAATTTTAGGATGTAGCTGTGTCCTGGTACCCGTCCCCGTCCACATCCTCGTTTTCGTCCCCGTGTAACTTAGCCTTCAATGATGTAAAAGGATACAATGAACTAAAGAAGTTGAGACACTAATATATTGATAAGGAGAGACATATGTGTCGACCAGTTTATATTTTGATATAGAACTTACCATTGTATATGATGTAACTTTCCAATGAGAATCACATACCATTAACATCCTAGAACATGGACCAAAACATAATTAAACTTGAAGATGAGATCAACAAAAAAATGAGTTTGACAAAAAAAATGACACATATTATTTTTTTTACTAAAACAACCAAAATCTTGTCATCATATATGTCTATATCTTAAATCATTTTATGCTACCACATGTGAAAAATCATGTCCTGCAAACAATAACTAAAATATATTAGTATTAGGAAAAGGAAAATGCATGACAATTTGTAAAAGTGAATTTGTTATAATATGGATCAATCTTCTTGAACCTTTAGACTTTCGATTTTTGTTAATGATGCATTAATAGGGTTGTGGAGTTGTAATTACATTATAACTGCAAGAACCCTTGAGATGCCTGTACAATTTCATGAAGGGTTTAGGCACTTGAATACTTTCACATTAAATTAGAGGACTACAATACAATTCTCACAGCAAGATTTACAAACCTTTAATACTTCCACATTAAATTAAAGGACTGAATCTTTTAGTGTATATATATATATATATATATATATATATATATATATATATGTGTGTGTGTGTGTGTGTGTGTGTGTGTGATGTGTCGTCATGTGGTGTATATTTAGTGATTATCAAGTTTTACATTTAAATTTAGCCGACAAACCTAAAGACAATACTTTAACGAGCAGTGTACCCGGTCAAGATGTAGTTTCGCGGTAAGTAGGGTGTCGAACACTAAGAGCGAGAGTTATCCTAATATTCTATCAGTATTTTAATCTATCTATTAGTCTAATTACTGGTTAAACCTATGCTATACATATTTACTAGAGGTAAAAGGGGGGTTTTCAGCCTGAGAGACTGGCACAGGTTTAGTGGTGACAAGAGTTAATTCTAAACACAATAAACACTAAAGCAAATGATCACAAGATAAAGAAGCGGCACAAGCCAAATAATAGAAAACTGTATTAACCATGTTAAATCCGATTAAATGTTGATTTGTTTGTTTAGTGCAATGGCTACTTAGTTCAAGGCGGCATATCATTCTTAAGACTTAGGTGGTTCTTCATCCTAAGACCTAGATACGAACAATCCTGTCACGATTAACGCATCCGCATAAAGCATCCATTTGTCTAATTATAATCTATCATAGGGAATTAAAGCAGTGGTGATCCTGTTAATACCCTAGCCCATCGAGACTTTACCCATTTATTGCTTGATGTTGTCTTATACACCGGTAGTCCACCATCCAAATCAATTACCAATTAATTAGGAACAATACTGGTTGAACAATTATCGGGTCACCTGCCGGTCCAACTAAGCTCATAATCAAAGGGTAAGGATAGGGTGTCATTTGTGATCCTATTGATCCGGGCATACAAAACACAACATGGAGAGCTATCCCGACATCTAGATCACTGGTTAAGTCTCACTAGACTCAGTTAAATGATAGGTCGCATGTACAAGCACATAAACAAGTATAAGGCGATAAACATAATTAAACAACAACGATGAATTAAGCAAGCCGGATTAAAACAAACCAAACATTATAATCTTCATTAATATGGCTAATACCCGAGGGTATTAGCCCACAATCATTATAACTTTACAAGCATGATCAAACAATTAGAAATCGAATGATTACGAAAGTAAGAATTACATGATGTCTTCTATGGAATTATGGTTGGTGCTTGACCTTGGCTACTTCTAATATCTTGGAAAATTCGACTTCAGAGTGTATGGTATAGAGAATGTAATTTTTGCACCCCAAAACTCGTTTTTGAGCCTCGTATTTATAGTGTCTGAAAATAGCCTGGATACGCCGTATTTAATAAGGTGCATACGGCGTATGGGGTTAATTTCCTTGGAGTTTGCGATAAGATCAAATCAATCAAGATTAATTGCCATAAATCACATTAACTTCGTATCTTTGACTGATGACCAGCTGGGCATACGGCGTATAGGTGAAGAGTGATACGCCGTATCGGGAATTGATCATTACGCGTATTCTTGTGATGAGCTGGCGCTGATACGCCATATCTTCTTTGCTGGATATAGCGTATGGCAGCAGATAACAGTTTTCTTTAAATGTCTTCGTTTTAGTTCCAGAATTGCGCCTTTTAGCTTTGTCTTTACAAGTCACTTCATAATTACTGCAATAATAAACTTTAAGCAATTAAGTACCAATATCTTGCAATAACTATATAAAAGTGGGTAAAATGTATGGGATAAATGATGGTAAAATGTGACGTTATTTGATGATATCAAATATCCCCCCACTTGAATCCTACTTGTCCTCAAGTAGACTTTAGAAAGGTTTTGAAAATGTATCCCAACCGAGGTTAAGGATTTTTCCGTTAAGCATTTTTTTCTATTTTAACCACCTATACAAAACCAAGCACCTCACGAAATATGGGAATGGAAACACTCAGATCACTCAACTAATCTAGGGTGTAACATTTGAGTAGTATGCTCATTTGCTCGGTCGTGATTAGTTTCGTATCATAGGCTTGGCAAGGATACACATCTCCACCTCTAGAGCTAAGGAGTAACATGTCAAAAGGTAAATTGGGTATTTATAAATAGGCTTGGGTTTAATCATTCATTTAAGGATGAAGAATGATATATGGTATGGAGCTTCTGACTTTCACCGAAGGTCATCGTCAAACAAGGCAGCTGAGACATGCATACATGGCCGTAACGACGGAATAGACATCCACGCTCGTACACATCCTCATTCGAGTAGATCCTAAGGTTAGTTATCAGGAAAGGGAAGTAAAATGGTTGTTAAATAAAATATACAAAACAAATAGATTAAAGCCAACAAATATGGTGCGGTTGCTAGTAACTTTCCTGACCGTTCCATGACAAAGACTCGAAGATATGAACAAACGCCTCGATCATAGAAATGACAAAGACAACCTATGTTGGCGTTCCCATAACGGTCAACTTCCCTTACATCCTGAATTTTACATAATTTACAAAATAAGTGGTGATATCGACCACTTTTTTACAATACTTTACATCATTGATTTTTGCACGTATCAACAAATAATCGATCTTTTCAAATAATCTCTTCGGTATAAGCTCAATGAACCGACTATCTTTCTTTTTTTTCTTTTTTTTTCTTTTTTTTCTAACAATACATCATAAATCTTGGTGTAATTCACCGTCTTCACTATCATCATTTGTCCGGCTGATTCTTCCTTTTAACTTTTCTTCTTCGGACATAACATATAATCGCGAAAGTAGCAAAATACACGAGCTACAAAATATTCCTATTGCATTGTGCAATTTTCTCGACCTTTACAGAGATAGAGAAATTTCACTTTGACGCAGGAACTACAAGACTTTACACGAAAGCAACTAGCAACATTGATTAAAATAGGCTTTAATCTACATGGTAAGCTAAAGTGTAAAGGTGAAACGAAACAATTTTAATTGGTGAGGAAAAAGAAAGGAATGGCTCAGCAGGTTGTTCTAGGGGTATCTTTACTCTAAAAGTAAAAGTAAGCAAAAGGGTTACACGGGGGTTAACTTACCAGTGTAGTTAGTTAATATTACAACATGTAGGCTTTTTGGTTTAATCATAGAAATCTACCAGTCAAGCATGTTACTCCATCTAAATCCATAGTACTTATCATTGAGATCTCGAGTGATATACCAGGCCAAGTTTTAAAGTCCACTACATCACCGGCACACTCATATTTTTGTGGAATTTTAGTAAGCAATTGGAAACGGATAGGCTTAATTATCACAAATTGGCATTAAGGGTTATAGTGCGCTAGGTAATATAACTAGTGATTTTTCACAAAAAGTATGCTATTTTTTTAATTTGATCCATTTTAAGCACTTTTAAGCATGTTTGTGAAAATAAGGACAAGTACGTTCTAATTCTCCATCCTCCCACTTAAATTATACAACGTCCTCGTTGTATTTATTAAACATTTAAATAATATGGGAAAAAGAATTAGAATGAGGAAACTACCCTGATAGTTTGCTCTGAATGGTTCTCCATTTTGAGTGTTTGAGCAAAAAGTCTGTTGATAAGGGTTTCAAAATGCCCATGAGAGTTCAATACGTGGCATTTTCCAGAGTATACCATTAAGTCGATTCCATATGCAGCAAGGTCCTGTATGAAAGTTTAGAAGACGTTTGTGCAATTTGTACTTCCGCTATCCTACAATACAGGCAAACAATTAAATACACAACTGTACAGGTTACAATAAGCCGTATCCCAAACCCTAGGATACGCCGTATGTAATCCTGTGAAAACAATTTAAATGCTGGAAATTAAATACTGGAATTTAAAACTTACTGATAACGTACAGACATACATACGCCATATCCTAAGGGGTTCGATACGCCGTATGTAATGTCTGGGAAGACAGACTCAACAATTAATTAAAATTCAAACAATTAAATGCGACAAACAATTTAAAAGTAACCGGGTTGTCACCCGGGAAGCACTTTTGTTTCAGCTGGTTGTTAAGTTCGACCTTTTTCCTTCGCGTGGCTCCTACTTGTGCGGTGTACGGTCCACCCTTCGTACTTTTTATGGAATATATCAAGGTAGATACAAGATATTCCGTTAACGGTTTGAGCCCAAGAGTCGCGTTCGAGTGTGTGAATCCCCAAGAATTATTCGTTATCTCCAACTGAGTATTTGATCACCTCGAATTTGTCCACTCTGCACATTCCTTCGTTCGGTTGCTCTTTATTGCCGGAGTGCGGTGCGTCATTTGGAACGAATTTTTCTGGTCTGCTAGAGTTGTCGTTATACTCCATATGGTCGCTTTTGTTACCCTTGTCTTTATCATTTAGGTAGGGATCGAAAAACGGATTAGTGTCTTGGTGGTCCGATTTGTAACTTTCGTCATCACTTGACTCTTCATCATAAATGAGTGTATCATTATCGTATCCCTTTTCCTAAAAATTCCATAGCGCATTCTTAGTTGCAGTGTTCAGCTTCCAAGGGTTTTTGAATTTCGAGTTCAACCAATTCATAAATCTTTGGTGACATTCACGTTCTCCATTAGTATTATTCTCTCTACTGGCACGAGATAGCGGGTAATATTTGTAGAAGAATTTATCAACTAACTCTACCCACAAAGTAATCTTGTCATTTCCTTCGTGCATCCACCACCTACGTGCTCCCCCGGTGAGAGAGTATGGAAACGCAAAAACGCACAATTGTTCTGTGTTGACATTGGGAATTTTAACTAGATCTATTATCTAGAGAAATCTAGTAATATGGTCAACTGCGTCATTTGCTTCAGCTCCATTGTAGGCGTTATTTTGTAGCTCCATAAGTAATTCCTTGCTGATTTCAATTTTAACATTATTGTTGGTTTTTGGCTCAGCAGGATTAAGAAAGGCAAGGTGTGGTATGAGTTCTATTCAGATCAGGTGTTGCCATTGCGATTCCTTTTCGTCGAACGGTTTCCTGAGAAAAAGCACAAATAATCAGTAGGATGTGCTCTCATGGGAGAGAACACATAGAAACAAACAGAAAACCAAATTTGAAATATTAGTACTGTATCAGATAACAAATACGCCGTATGTGTCTGTTGAATAGCAGTACACCGTATTGTCTTAACAGAATGCGTCGTATCGTTGGGAGAACAAATACGCCGTTTAGACTGTAAAAACAATATGCTGTACTGAGCAGAAGGTTAGATACGCCGCATCCAACTAGTGGATACGCCGTATCAGGTGATCAATCAGAACAAAATACTATTTAAAACACAATTAAATAATGCGATAAATTAAACACACAATCAAATTAAACAATTAGCAATCAGAATTAAATAATTACTTTTACACTAAGCAAGTTAAAGGTTAGAAACACTAATAAGAATAAAGATTATACTAATCACTCCCCGGCAACGACGCCAAAAACTTGATGTGTCGTCGTGTGGTGTATATTGAGTGATTGTCAAGTTTTACATTTATATTTAGCCGACAAACCTAAAGACAACACTTTAACGGGCAGTGTACCCGGTCAAGATGTAGCTTCGCGATAAGTAGGGTGTCGAATACTAAGAGCGAGAGTTAACCTAATATTCTATCAGTATTTTAATCTATCTAGATTAGTCTAATTACTGGTTAAACCTATGCTATACATATTTACTAGAGGTAAAAGGGGGGTTTCAGCCTGAGAGACTGACACAGGTTTAGTGGTGACAAAAGTTAATTCTAAACACAATAAACACTAAAGCAAATGATCACAAGATAAAGAAGTGGTACAAGCCAAATAATAGAAAACTGTATTAACCATGTTAAATCCGATTAAATGTTGATTTGTTTGTAAAGTGCAATGACTACTTAGTTCGAGGCGGCATATCATTCTTAAGACTTAGGCGATTCTTCATCCTAAGACCTAGATACGAACAATCCTGTCACGATTAACGCATCCACATAAAGCATCCATTAGTCTAATTATAATCTATCTTAGAGAATTAAAGAATACCCTAGCCTATCGGGACTTTACTCACTTATTGCTTGATGTTGTCTTGTACACCGGTAGTCCACCACCCAAATCAATTACCAATTAATTAAGAACAATACTGGTTGAACAATTATCAGGTCACCTGCCAGTCCACTAAGCTCATAATCAAAGGGTAAGGACATGGTGTCATTTGTGATCCTATTGATTCGGGCATATAAAACACAACATGGAGAGCTATCCCGGCATCTAGATCACTGGTTAAGTCTCACTAGACCCAGTTGAATGATAGGTCGCATGTACAAGCACATAAACAAGTATCAAGCGATAAACATAATTAAACAACAACGATAAATTAAGCAAGCCGGATTAAAACAAACCAAACATTATAATCTTCATTAATATGGCTAATACCCGAGGGTATTAGCCCACAATCATTGTAACTATACAAGCGTAATCAAATAATTAAAAATTGAGTGATTAAGAAAGTAAGAATTAAACGATGTCTTCTATGGAATTATGGTTGGTTCTTGACCTTGGCTGCTTCAAATATATTGGAAAATTCGACTTCAGAGTGTATGGTATAGAGAATGTAATTTTTTCACACCGAAACTCGTTTTTGAGCCTCGTATTTATAGTGTTTGAAAATAGCCTAGATACGTCGTATGTAATAAGGTGCATACGGCGTATGAGGTTAATTTCCTTGGAGTTCGCGATAAGATCAAATCAATCAAGATTAATTGCCATCAATCACATTAACTTTGTATCTTTGACTGATGACCAGCTGGGCATACAGCGTATAGGTGAAGAATGATATACCGGATCAAAAATTGATCATTACATGTATTCTTATGATGAGCTGGCACTGATACGCTGTATATTCTTTGATGGATACGACGTATGGTAGCAGATAACAGTTATCTTCACATGTCTTTGTTTTAGTTCTAGAATTGCGCCTTTTAGCTTTGTCTTCACAAGTTACTTCATAATTACTGCAATAATAAACTTTAAGCAATTAAGTACCAATATCTTGCAATAATTATATAAAAATGGGTAAAATGTATGGGATAAATGATGGTAAAATGTGACGTGATTTGATGATGTCAACGCCGTATTGAAAGAGTTCAATATGGCGAATTGGGGGTTTCTTGGCATGGGCTCCATGATTATTATATTCTAGAATATTCCCTAGCTTGTAATCCAATACGATGTATGGATTTCTTCTAGATACGGCATATTAATCTTCTCTTCATGGATGATGAGTGAAGCTTAGGGCACGAATACACCATATCTTCCTTGATGGATACGGCGTATGGGATGTCAGAACAGTAATCTTTATGATTTCTTTGTTTAAACTCCAAAATACGTGCCTTTTGATTAACTTTTACTCTTTGCTAGATAATTACTGCAAATAACAGATTGAAGCAATTAATTACCAATTCGTGTATAAATAATGTAAAATGAGCAATATAGCTGGGATAAATGATGCTATAAAATAGACGTTATTTGATGTAATCGGTACTTTTCTTTAAGCTTGAGTCAGATATAAAAGACTTTGATAACCAAGTGCTGTTTTGTGACATTCATCGTAAAAACTTAAGGTTTTGTTAACATATGCATCGTTTGTGTTGATTGACCCATTTTGTAAACCACATTGTCTAAAGCCTTGTTTTACTTCTCTAAATCAATGATCTCTTTGAGATATTTATCCTCTTTTGCTTTAGATTCCTTTTTCAAAACTCAACAGTTGTTGACAAAGTCTTTATACTTTTAATGGTTGCATTAATTGCATTTTAAATGATGAATAGAGATTTAAAAATCAGCAACGCTTTGCATGTTCTATCAACAATAACCTCTCACAAATTGACTATCAATATAATTTTTCTCTATCATTTTAAATCAAATTTCTGTCTTTTCTTCAAAGAGTTTTGATTTTGTTCTTTATGTCTTTAATCTCAGTAGTTAATGACTCATTTATTGTTTTATTCTCCTTATCCACCTCAATACATTTAGCAACTTGATTAGTCATCTCTTCAATCAAAAACATTATCATTGCATCATGTTGTGCAGAAGAAGAAGTATCTTGAACAACCATATTTTTAGCTTCTTTTAGATATTGTTTGTTGGGATTTACATATTTGATGAGACAAAAGAATAAAAGAATGAAACAAGAAGGACTAATTTAGCATTATGGGATTCTAGAAGACTTGAAGTCAAACAGTAGTTATCTTCTCATTTAATGCAGTCAAACAGCGATTAATGCTGATTGAAGATTAATTACAACTTGAAGATTAATTACAACTTGAAGATTAATGCTGATTTAGTGTCCTAATTATTTAATCAACCATATTAAATACATTAACTAAGTATTTAATATAATTGTTGACTGGAATTAGCTTTCTTTGTAAGTCTTGATCTCTCCCTATATAAAGATATCATAGACATAGGTTTAGTACATCCAGAAACATAGAGCTCTCCGATGAGAGTCGTCTAGCAAAGGGGTGTGTGTGCATCATAGATAGAAAACGTGTTGTTTGAGTGGGTTTACACTTGCCCACAAATAAGTATTAGTTTATTAGTTTAGTAATCCTAATTATAGTGTTTGAGGTAAAGTTGGAATGTTCAAATAATAAACCTTGTTGATAATATTACATTCTATAATTCGTCTGTGTGATTCAATATTAACTATTAAAACTGATCCTATAAGAGCTTAAAAAGATTCTCAACATGTGTATCAGACCTCGGGGCTTCGTTGATCAAGGATCACACAAGGTTTGTTTTGATGTCGTGTTCATGAAGAGAAGAAGATATAATTTTCTGTTTTTGGATTTATTGAAGATGTGATTACGAAGATGATATGATATCCACTTATTTGATTTGAATTATTTCACCACAGTGTGCGTTTCTTATCAAATCTTAAAGTGGGTGTACACTTTAAAGATAAAACTTGTTCGTATATAGGTTTAGACGAAGACTTTGAAGAATCTAGCAATGTGAGATTTTCTTATGAAGCTCAAATGCGCCACGATATGGCTAACACATAAATGAGTTACGTGTAGTGCTCAATGTCTCATCCTAGTTGAGGATTCTTTTAAGAGGTTGCGGTCTACTTATACTTCTTGGTTTAGTATAAGTTTGGAGTCACGTGGATAAACAAGATATAAACACATATTTAGGATGAATCAACTTCCTTCATCAAATTTCTTTTAAAACTCAGTTATCTTCACATCAGAAACACTACAAAAAGCTACATAATTGACGATAGATCATCGGCAACAGTTTCAAGGGAAGGTCATTACTAACTGCAAGCATTATTGAATCTGCTAGTTAAAAATTTCTAACTGCTTGAGTTCATTATGTGTGTTAACTTTCATATGGTGGGTAATTTGAGTCAGTGAAAAGCTTTGGATTAAAAGTTTTGATATATGATTTTGAAGTTGGTAAGATCAAAGATGCTTATATGTTTACCTATTGGATAATACAAAAAGGGGAAGAATGATTAATGATATAGCAACTTATAGATCCTGAGTGGTCGCATGGAATGGCGATTGAATAACTTAAGGGAAGATCTTAAGTTAAGGGGAAGCAATTTACAAAGGAAGATTGTTTCATTTAGGGAGATCCATGATCTCAACTTTAGGGGAAGTTCGTGCAAGAACATTGTTTGTTTTGCCATCATCAAATAGGGGAAGAATGTTGGGATTACCATATTTGATGAGACAAAAAGGAATAAAAATGAAACAAAAAGGACAATTCAGCATTATGGGATTCTAGAAGATTTGGAATCAAACAGTGAATATCTTCTCATTTAAAAGCAGTCAAACAGCGATGAATGATGATTGAAGATTATATACAACTTGAATATGTAATTCTGATTTAGTTTGCCAATTATTTTAGATCAACCATATAATACATTGACTAGAGTATTTAATATAATTGTGGACTGAGAATTAGCTTTCCTTGTAAGTTTTAATCTTCTCCCTATATAAAGATATCAAAACATAGTTTATTAGTCATCTTAGAAACATAGAGCACATCCAATGAGAGTCGTACTAGCAAATGGTGTTTGTGTAGCAACATATATAGAAAAAAATGAGATGTTTGAGTGGGTTCACACGTCCCATAAAAGATTTTAGTTTATTAGTTAGTAAATCCCAAATTAATAGTGTTCGTGTAAAAGGTGGAATGTTCAATATTAAAACTTGTTTGATAATATTACTTCTAGTTTTTAAAAAAAAGATTCTGCTTGCGTGATTCAATATTATCTGTAAAACTAATCCTAGATGAGCTTAAAAGATTCTCAACATTGTTCATATGAAATCATATTACTATCACTTGTTATGTCAATATCTGTATCATTATTAAAAATTGGTTGATCATAATATTGCAATCTCTTGCACACTTTGATCAAATCACCCTGATTATTAAGAATACGTTTCATGATTTGGTTTACCTTTCTGATAGAGCAGCTTTAATCATAAGAGGGAAAGCTTAGCTGAAAAGAACATCACCTTGCAGATGGAGCTTCATCACAGTCAGACTCAAATGCATCAAGGTTGTCAGTTTGAAAAGCAGTTGGAGTTGGAATTTCAGGAGACGCTTGGCCTATAGTAACTGTGTCCCCATTATCTACTAAGAATGCCATGTATTCCTCATCCAAGACAATGAAAACTAGAAGGAGGGTTTGAATAGTTTTCATGTTTTAAGGTGTATTTTTTTTAACTTTTGTTAAGATCTTATGTGAAGCTTTACACAATATTAATGTTTAGTGTATGAAATATAAAGCAAGTAAGAGTAAGGGTTAGAAAGATTTAACCAAGACACAAGTATTTATAGTGGTTCGGCTAAAAGGACACCTTCCTTGGCCTACTTCACTCCCCGAGTCTCCTACTCGAGAGTTTGTAAACACTAGTCACCAATCTCCGTTAACCGGCAGAGAAGCCTCACAACGTTGATTACACCTTTAACGGTACAAATCTGAATACCAGATTCTTCACACGGTAGAATTAACCCAACAACACTAAACTTGATTTACAATGATGATTAATGTGTCGTTGTGTGGTGTATATTTTATTGATTCAAGTTTTAAATTTATATTTTGCCGACTAAACCAAAAACAACACCCAAAACAACACTTTACGCAGTATACCCGATCGTGTAGTAGTTTCGTAGTAAGTAGTGTGTTCGAACCTTGAAGCGGAGGTTAAACTTCTATCATATTTAATTAATATCTTGGTTATCTAATCTATGGTTAATTCTATCTATCATTCTAAACCTATGTCGGTCCTATTCCTAATTCCTAGACTGGAAAGTGGAGGTTTTCGGCCAAAGAACTGGCACATTGTGGTTGGACTACAATCAATTCCAAGAACAATTTATTTCTTCTCGCAAACTAATTAACAAAAGAAAAAAGAGCTTTCCGAGCCAAATATAAGAAAACTAGTATTAACCATTGATTAATCCGATTAGAAAGTGGTTTGTGAGTCATATCCCAAAAATTTTAGTCAATATTTTTTAAACTTTCTAATTATTATTTTTGACTTTATACGTTCGTTTAATCCAGGCAGTTAACCAAGAATTAACCAACCCGCGAAATCTGAGAAAACCGTTACGGACGCTTTTCCGACTTTGATTTTGATGGGTATAGATATATTGAAATTATTTTATCTTTTCTAAGTGTTTTTTAGTTTACGATCACTCCCGATATTTATTTTTACGTCTCAACGTTTAAATTGCGTTTTTCGCGTTTTTGATCAAACGGAACCCCGGAAACTCGAAATCTTTTCGTGTAAACTTTAGTTATCATCCATCTCACATTATTAAGTCAAAAATTTCGTTCATCCCTCCCCATCTACTCAAAACACACGCATACACACTCTAAATTAATTCCCATGGAATCTTTTCACTTTAATTTGAAACTTATGCATGCATAAGTGGGATAGTGACCTCTTTGTCTTAACCTTCCCATGCACCAACACCTCTCTTACAAAATTTGTCACCTTGCATGTGAGGACCACAAAGGCACTAACTTAAATTGGATTTAATTAACTAGACTTGGAGCCAAAGCAAAACAATGAACCCTTCCCCCCTCCTTGGCCTATATCGGACGAACCACAAGGACCATGAGGTCCTTGCTTCACTCTTTTTGCTAGTCACCCACTCCTAGTCCCAAAAATATCTTAAACCCAAGAATTGCGCCCTATATAAACACCACTTATGATAATTTTAGGTCATTCATCACAATACTAGCCTCAACAAAAACTCACACATCTCTCCATCTCTTTCTCTTGGGTCTCGGGAAGAAAATGACACCAATAACATTCAATAGTTTTGATTTTGTTCAAGATCCATCTATTTCAATCTTATTTCTAACCATATCAAAATGTGTTACAAAGGTTTGATCATATTTTTTCAAGGTTTTTCTTCAAGATCTAAGTTAGGGTTTCAAGATTTGTTGTTCGGTTTTATAGATCTATTATTTTAAGGTATAGATATTGTGATTTCTCTACTTGTTTTTCATTCTTGTAAGTGTCTTGAATCTTTTCTTGTGATTTACTTATGATTATTTCTCATATGTTCAAGATCCATACATCCACATGTTATATTTTAAAATTTTTTAAAAGATTATAAAATAAGATTTCAAAAATAAAGATACTACTTTGTTTCACTAGTTCAATAATATGTTCTTGGTGAGATGAGAGTTGAGTGAGAGTTGCAACTATAGAAATGAAGGGATTAGGCTAGTTTTAGGTGTGGTTTTGTTGTGGATTAGTTGTGAATGGAGATTAGGCTAGAATATACACTATTGTGAAGCTTGGGTGGATTTTGATTGTATTTTTGACAAAAAGTGCTTACTGATCCGAAATTTTTTTGAGGATTTGGGCGGCTTAAAAATGTTTTCAATAGGCGTAAAAGTAGTTTTTGGAGAGTTCATTTCGACTTAAAACGGCCAAGTTATAGCCAAATGAAACTAGAAACATTTTACGGCTAAACCGAATGAATAGTTGGTGATGTAAATAGTAAAATAGGTTTTCGGACACTTTCGGATATTTTTGGACTTTCCAAACACTAGCGAAACATATAGTAACACATACCTATTGATTAGTATCATTTAAAGACGTCGTTAACATATTGTAGGAAAAACGTGTTAGGAATATTGTAATAGATAGTTACTACTAGTAGGTATGTAGTTCCTACTGGTAGAGTAAAAGTTCCTGCTGGTCTGATGAAAGGATCATGCAAGACTCTGGTGGAGCTAGAATATTTCTTTGAAGAAGTCTACAACGCAACCATTGATGAATTAGACTGGAACAACCCTGAAGGTCAGCAATATCCACATGATCTGCGCAAGCCATTACCATTGATACCTAATTCTTGAGGTCGTCAAGTCATTCCTTTTGATCACTTCATCAACAACGTCCTTGTGTATCTAAGTGGTGGTGTCTCAAGCCGAACATATACAACTTCAGTGTGTAAGGTACTAAGGATGCAGTTTATAAAGCACATCAAATCGGTTTGAAGATTGGTCCTAACAGAATGTGAGTCATGTGCAGGTTAGCTTATGACCAAAATATTCACTTTGGGGAATCTCACATTGGGGCCAAAAACGTGCTGCTAATAAGGAATCTGCTTGTGATGTCTACTCCAAACGCAGAATCATTGCTGTCACAAAGCTTCAAATTGTCGAATGGCATAATTACAAGCATCTGGATTGGATCATTGTTCGTAGAGATGATGACAAGCTGTATAAATTCAAAGAAGGCGATTTCAACAGGCTTCACATCCAAGACATCAAAGACATGGTGCTTCTTCTTGTTCAAGGCAAGTTGACAAATCTCACTATTGAAGAACGCCTAGCTTTTAATGTCTCCTTGCGAATGTTTAAGAAGCATTGTCATCCAAAGGCGTGTGGAAGATCTTCAATTAGGTATCGAAAGTTAACAAAAGAAGCTCAACCTCACAAAGCTGGATACGTATATATCAGATCTTAAATGAAGGGAAGCTTATACAACATACTCCAATCCTAGAGGTTTCATTTACCAGAACAAAGACAAGAAGAACAGATTGATGCGTATTGACGAACTACACAAGTTTAGTGATGATACACTCAATGATGTTCGGATGGATCTTGATGATCGTCTAAAGGGAATTTGGATGAAGTATCAACCATAGTCTATCTGGAGACAAAGTGATAGAGATAAAGCACGAGCTATGATCTAGGCAATTGATAAACAGCTAAAGACCAGGAGGATTATGCGGAGCTTGGAGAAATGTGTTGGTCGGAGACCGTATGAGGGAGACTTTTGGCTACTGCAAAGGACCATATGATTTATCATATAATGTCCTCATCAAAACAGGTCAATCCTCATGAATAATAAATCTTGTGGAATCATAATATATGATGTAAGTGTGATCTTATTGTGCTGAATTAAGAGTTGCTCGAGTATAAAATTTTCAAGAATTTCTTAGTAAATTCAACATTTTTTAAATTATTGTACTCAAGCACTATCTTATAGACCCTCAAAAGTTAAGGGGGAGCATTAAAATGTTCCTAAAAGTGATTATGTAACATTTTGTCCCCGAACGTTTAATCAATTGATATTCAAAATATCAAAGGATTAACATTTTGGATAAGGGGAGAAAATATGATTAAACTGCATCTAATTTGTATTGAAATGTGATTGTATAAAATAGACTCAATGCACTCCACACTTTGCATGTACTACGGTTACGATACACATGTTAAAGGGGAGCTTTTAGTGATGATAAAAAACTCTCAAAGTAAATCTTTTTTATATTTATATCAAACACTTTAATTGAAATTTTCAATGATTTTGGTTTTGATTAAGATGGAATACCCAAAAGACTGACCATGTACTTAAACTTATGGAGTTATAAGGTGGTTAGGCATAGGTATTCAAATCCTATGATCCAGCCAGAATCGGAGGGATCTACCCAGGGATATCCACTAGATAGTATAGAAGTCCTTAGGTATGATACAAAAGAAGAAAAAGTGAGAATCGGGAATAATGCCGACTGAGATGGAGCCTAAAGACTGGTAATAACCCAACAAGTGTAGTATGAAGTCTCTTGTAATGCTTTGAAGGTATGTAGAAATGAAAAAGAAATGTAAGGATAAAGGGTGAAAAAAAGAAGCCCTCCATACACTTAGGCAAAAACCGGGTCAATACATAATCTATTGGAAACACTAAGCTGTTTTCTGACATTGAAGACAGTCATGGACCCAGTGACGCTTTGCTCTTCCCTCCCCAGCCACTCAAGGTCTCTCAATAGACTCTTGTTTCATTTCTCTCAGAGATTACACGCATTTCTATCAACTTTCTCACTCCGAGTTAGTTGATATTAAAAAGGTGGCAATCTGCTCGAGCCTCTGATCACTAAAACCAAATTGTACTATTGAGTCTAGAGCCAAAAGAGATCATCCATAAATCTCATTAGGACATTTGTCAAATTATGCTTGCTTAGTCATACAATGTGAATAACAAGATATATATTAAGAGTCCTACGCATTATCCTTGTGATTTTTCCAGAACATCCGAGTGATATAATTCACAGTGAAGATGGAAATCCTACTTGAGCCAACAACAAACAAGCTCATGGTAGGTGACTTGTGCGATTCTATATGAATCAAACTTGTGACAACTGGAAAGAAACGATGGTGCAATTCTATATGAATCAAACTTGTTCCAGGTTATAAATTAACGATTGATGATGACTTTTGAAATGATTAACACTCTCGATGTGTCACAAAACCACTTTAGCAAGTGACACGTCGATTGATTTTCAAATCAATTTTTATTTCAATCGGTGAGATAGTAACTCGCTGGTTCACTCTTATCGTGCTGTCTGCTTTGAGACGTTCCGATAATTGAGAACATGCTGAGTTTGATGAATCTGATACACATGTGTTAGAAAGATTCAATACTTCAGATGGAAATTCTGTCAAGGATATTCTTCTTAAATTGAATCTACCTGATCACATGTCGATCCTCATAGATTTGAAGGTTACTCCAACCAAACACGGGCGAATGACAAAGCCATATTCGTCCCCCTGCTTTATTGCTAACTGTTTTAATGCAGGATACTTAAAGATAGAGGTGAAGGTACCTGATTCCAGCCGACTCACAAGATTCATAACCATATGCTCATACCCAACCAACAACCATAAAGACATATGAGTAACTTGTAGCTTTTTCTCCCATTAGCTTCTAATTCACCTAATCATACGTGCTCAATTCAGTTTAACTAAGTCAATCGATGTTTTTAGAAAAAGCTTCAAATTTGTAACATAATTCTTTAAAACAAGATTTTTCTGTTCTTAATAATCCAAAAGTTAAAATGCCAAAGAAGCATGAATGAAGTTATCGAATGCAAAAAATGCATGATATTGAAATTTTGCCAATGAAGCATTACTTTTGATTATATGGAGCAAAGTAAAAGATGTGTCGTGATTTCCCACTCCGCTACCCGAGAGTGGGGGTTTCAAACTAAGGACATCTTTACTTCTAAGGATTTGGTGTGTTGTGATATCTCACCTGAAGCGAGGTCTAGGTGAGGGTTCAAACTAAGACACTTTTCCTTAGCCTACTTTGGAAGTAGGTGTTGTCGTGATTTCCAATACGCTAGCAACGGGGTGGGTTTTTTCAAGAACTATGAACACTCGGTGTTGTTATGAATATCCTACTAGGGAGCGCAGGCCTGGGTAGTGTTCAAAATCTAAGCAACGCCATTCCTAGCTTTAAGAACTTAATGAGTATTATGATGAGATGTTGCAAAAAGTTCTTACAGTTTAAATTCTCGTTCTTTAAAATCAAGTACAAGGTCCTTATATGTTGTTGCTTTGAGTCATGATTCATCTTGAATTACGATCTATGGACAATAAGTTGATCTATGTTGAGTTGAAATGAGTAACACAATTAAATAACCTACATTCATGTTGCGGATGTCTAAAAGTTCACAAGTCATAAGTTATGAGTGCTTAGAATGTAGACTTAGATTGAACATATGATCTTGTTTAAATTGCTTTGGTTTGGATCTAGTGAAAAATCGGGGACGAATAAATTATCCGTCAGGACATCGTAGATTATTCTATGGTTGTTTCTCATTCTGATGATCCAATGTTGAGAAGAAGGAAGTCAAACAGGTAGTCGAAAAATAAAACGTAGGGATAGTTGTGTACAATTAAAAAAATGGTTGAAAACGGGACTTGTCGTAGCTTTTAATTCTATTAGGTTCCTTTGTCGTTCAAAAAACAAAAAAACTTTGCTACTTTGCGAAAGTTATGTCGAGGAGATGAGATTCTAGTTTTCGTAATGCTTACTTCATAGCATTGCGTGAGGACACGGCATTACCTTAGTATATGGGGGGATTTTGGTATGTTGCTTAATTACACATACCTTTTTACCTTAAAACTCGAGCTAAAATAACCAAAAAACGGATAAAATGCAAATATATGCTGTGTTTTGCTAATGTTATTGGTGCTAGTGATAGGATAACCAAGATAAAGAACGAAAATACACAGTCAAAACAAACAAAACTGAGACTCAGAATGGAAAAGATGTGGAAAGGACAAAAGCCAAAATAAAGCCGGGGAAAGTTCAATCAAGGTCAAAAATGTCACAGAAAAGTCAACTGGTCAAAGTCAAAGTCAACCCCGGGGCCAAAGTCAAAGAAATATAAGTTTAGGGGCTGAAATTGCCAAACCCTAAACTTATTTATAAAGAAGAAAAGAGGAAAAGAAAAGAGAAGGGTTAGTTTTGCAATTTGCTCAAAGTAACAAGTAGGGGGGCAAAACTGCCAACCCCCCTAACTTGTACACACCAAGGACGAAATGTGAAAAGAGTTATATAACTCTTGGGGACTTGTTTTGCCAAGTCCCCAAAAGTTATTTAACCACAAGGACCAATTGCGTAATGAAACAATAAACCATGAGGGACCATTTTTGCCAAATGGTGAAACTTTCACTCTGTTACACCTCTAACACCTTTTCCCGCTCGTTTTTTCCCTCCCAAACAACTCACGGGTTGTTTAACCCGTTTTTACCCCATGAACCTTCACCACCTCCATGGATAATCAATTTCCCCCTCCTCCACCACCTTTCCCAGCAACAAATGTGCCAACTTGGCAATCCCACACCCCCCAAGACCTATTTCGACGGCTAAGATTGATTTTGAAGATTGAAGGGCCAAGATTAGAGGTTTAAACCTCTCACAAAACAAACACACCTGTGTTTGTGTGTCTACAAACAAGCACAACAAGAAGAAAGAGAAAAAGAAGACATAGTTGTATATTTTCGGCTATAAAAGCCTTGTAAGCCATTGTGGCAAATATTGAGTTTTAATTCAGTTTTTAATTAAGTTTTTATGTCATTTTTATTGTAGTTTAAAGTATTTTTAAGTTAACCTCTCTTATGCATTTGTAATTTTCAGTTTTAATGAAAAATTAAGCTCTTTTTACTCAATAAGCTCTCAATAAGCTCATTAGAGCTTATTCTTGTTAATAAGCTCTAATTCAGTTTAAAACTTGTTATAAGCCCTTAAAATACTGTTTTCATTTGAATTTAATTGATAAATGTTCATGAAATTCACTTTGGAAGCTATTTGGAGTAATAAGCTCCCAAGAGCTTATTGAGCTTTTAAGCTCAGGTTTAGAGGCTAAGGAGCCATTAGGACAGGGTTTTTAGGCCACTCACTCAGAAAGAGTGGCCTTGGTTCTGAAACTTCAAAAATCCAAGGTTTCATATCTAAATTCTCACTTATAAAGCCCAAGCTTCTTGGCTTATTTAGAGAGCTTATAACCCCTTGTATAAGCTCTCTAAATTTCAGCTTTTAAGAAGCTTTAAGTGTCCTTGCATAATATGTGTTTATATTAGCTTATCTCTCAAAACTGTCATAAGTAGTAGTATAAGCTAATAGAGAAACTAGCTTATTTTTCTTAATAAGCTAGGATTTTTAGTTTTAAAATAGTTTAAATAGGTCAAAATAAGTAGAAGTGGATAAAAAGTTTTCAAAGTTTTAGCTTAAAAATAGGTTTTAAACTCCCTTTTGTTTGACAGTTTTGAGATAAAGGGGTGTTTGGTACAAGACCAAAACGGGTCAAAAAGGGTTTTGGCATGGGTTATGGTTACTTGGTCAATTTAAGCATAAGTTTTTAAGCAATTTCAAGCTGTTTTTAGAAAGTTTTTAGTTGTAAAATAGTTTTCTAAGGTTTTGCAATCTAAGTTCAAAACTGTGAAGTTTTTAAGTAACCCACAAGTGCTTATTTGATTAAGCACTTGTGGTTTGAGTTTAAGCATTCAAAAAGGTGTGTCTTTAGTGTCCAAAAAGGGCTGTCAAGAGCCTTTGTTCTTTTGACTTTATAAGTCAAAACCACCAAGCCTTTTTTCTGTCACAGTTTGTAAAAAACCAAAAGCCCTTTTTCATTCACAAAAATAAGCAAGTAAAATTAATTTTCAAAAGCTCAAAATTGGTGCACAAGCCCTTTGCTATAGCCCTCAATCCTGTTTGATGCTTATTGTGATTTTAGAGCTTAATTGACAGCTTAAAATACGCAATTTTCCAAATAAGCCCTTGAGCTTTGCCTTAAAGCTCCCCTGGTGCAAAGGGGGAACTTTAAGCTCATCTTTCTCAGCCACTAAAAGCAATTAAGCCCAAGTTTTTGGCTTATTTTAAGAGCTTATAGGCTCTTCTATAAGCCTCTTCAGTTTCAGCACTTAAAAGCCTCAATTTGTGCTAATTCAGTCCCAAACATGCCCTTTGGCTGTTCTTGAACCCCTAGGCTTAAGGATTGCTTATTTTTGACTTTGGCTTATTCAGCTTATCCCATAAGCCCCAACTGTTTCCCAAGAGTTTTTAGGTTAGGTTAGATAGTTTAGTTTGCTTATTCCTTTTTTCTAGCTTATTTGTCCTAGCTTTAAGCATTTTTAGCTTCTTTAAGCTCTATTTAAGCTTTTCTGGTATAATAAGCCCCCACAGCTTATTAGGCCTTAAGCCTTTAGACTTTTAAGTTTATTTAGAGTAGTTTACCCATCCTTAGCTTATTTTAGTTCGTGCCTTAGCTTAATTCGACCTCAAGCCCAAAAGGACTTAGCTCTTTTTGCCCTTAAGTCCAAATAAGCCAAACTGTCAAAGTTGAGACTTATTTTTTAGCTTATTATACAGCTTCAGCAAAAGCACTAGTTGACAAGTTGTTAAGGGGGAGCCCCACGACTTACAACTTTGCTTCTTTGATTTTCAAAAATAAAATAAAAGGGGAAAGACACAATCCGATTGGTTCCGTGAGCAAGACTCGAACCCGGGACCAAGCAATACATCCCCTTAACTCACACACACTTAACCACTGCGCCCTTGGGTCTTTTTCGTTATAGACTCAAGGGCAAACATATTTATACACGTTTTACCCTCATAAGCCCATAAGCTGTAAAAGCTTATTTCGGGGCTTATTGCATAAGCTGTGTGGTGTCTTTTATTTTTCGTAGGTACCTCATAGAGTCTAGTATTTTGTGAAAATTTTTCAGAATTTTTCGTAGACGTTTAATATTTTTTATAATTTAATTAATTAAAAGTTTATTAAATTCATAATAAATACAAAAATTATCAAAAAAATATTTTGCTTTTTTAGAAAATTACTTTTGTATCTTAGTTGTAGAAAAATTATAAAATTTGCATAGGTCATATTTATAACTTTTCGATCATTTAAAGAACGGGTCCCGGGTACGGGAGTTGTTATGGACTCCGTTTTGGGTCAAACGAACTCCGTTTTCGTCTAGTCTTTTCCATTCTTCGTTATTGGTCCATAAGTTAGTTTTAGAAGCGAAAATTTTCTTCGTAGGCTTATTTTTAAAAGATTTTAGGTTTTCCCTCTTTTGTTCGGGATTCGGGCCTTCGTTTTCTAGTTTAATTCGTATTTCTAGGTTTTTCATAAACGTTTTTAGGTCCCGTTTTATCTAAATTGACTTTTTCAAACTTTCCCAAACTCATTCCTTCCTTCAAACTCAAATCTTCGATCGTATCGATTTACCATTCCAGCCTCGTTGGGGATTTACGACCCGGGACAGCTCTATACTACTTCTCGGTATCATTGATTCTGCTTTTAGACTATTCTTACTATATATTTTATATTTCATTATATTATATATATTTTAAGGTGTAGTTTGAACGGATCATTTACTATTTATATTTTTTCAACTTTACATAAAAACAACACTAACGGGCAGTGCACCCAATCAGTTGTAGCTTCGTTTGTAAGTAGGATGTCGATCACTAAGAGAGAGAACGTAATTCCTAAGTCTATCAGTATTTTATTTATTTAAGTTAGTCTAATCTATTGTTAAACCTATGCTAAACTATGTTAATCACTAATTCTAATGCATAGAGGGTTTTTCAGTCTAAGAGACTGGTTACCGATTTGTTTGGTAACCTACTTTTGTTACTCTAACACACGTCAATTCAATTACAGAAGGTAGAAGAGCGTCAAGAAATTGATATGAAACTTTATTACCATGTTTAACTCAAATCTACGTAGTTTTGTTTATTAGTGTATGATATAACTTATTTCGAGGCGGCATATCATTCTATATTTTAGGCGTTAGTTTTGCCTAAAAACTAGACACGCATAATCTGTCACAATTAGATGCATCCACATAAAGATATCCTAGTTTGCTGATTATAATTCATCTTGAGGACAATATTGGTGAATATCGTGCGAACCCGAGCTCATTGAGGCGTTATCCACTTATGTTCAATTCTAGCTATATGTATGGGTAGTCTACCGACCAATAATGAATCCAAGCAAGGTCGTAGAATACATTTCTAGTATTAACCTAAGTCACCACTTAGCCTACCATTCTCTATAACCGGGGGAAACACTATGATCTTCCGATTGTAGTTCTATAATTCCAATTCCATATAACAATACGCGAGTTTTATCCTAAACCTAGATTACTTGGTCCGTATCACTAGATCTAGTTGAATAAAAAATTAAACCGCGCAATCAAACATAAACAAATATCATGTGATAAACATAATCAACAAATCAACGATAAATTAAGCAATCGGTAAAAACAAACCAAACATTAAACTTTCATAAACATGGCTAATACCTAAAGGTACTTTTTATGGAAACACAAAAGTGACGGTCACTTCCAGTTGTAACAGGTCTTAGCTCGTAGTAAGTGTAATGAAGTAGATTAGTAGATCTAGTCAACTGGCCAAGGCCCATAGGAAGCCCATCATAGCCCATGGTCGGCCTATAGGTACTATATAAGCCCCTCTCCTAGCCTTGGAGAGGGTTGGTTGTTCCATTTTCCATATTCCATCTTTATACAATTCATCCATTTTTCCATCCAATCTCTCTCTAACATCACAACCCATATCTCACTCTTATTCTTGAGGTTGATCAGAGAGATTAACTATGAAATCTACAAATGAGGTTCAAAAGCCATGGAGTGGTGTGTTTTAGTTATTTGTGTTTGATTTGTTTCAAAAACCGTTTACAAAGAGCATAATAGTGCTTCAAAATTTTTTGGCTTAAAAACCTTAAAGTCTTCAATTTTTATTGTACCTATAGGTTTAGTAATACTAGTTGTTACATAGAATTTTTTGCTAAAAACCATTAAAATCGTGTCTTTTTGAGTTTTTGAAAATATGAGTTTCGTAGTAGTTGGAAACCGACAAATACTTTGTGTTGGAACCGAACGAGGAGAACCGAACTAGATTACTATAGTTGGAACCGAACGAGCTGTTTACTTTGGGAACCGAACTAGCTATTCTTATTTGGGAACCGGACGAGCTAATTACTTTGGGAACCGAATTAGCTACTCTTATTTGGGAACCGAACGAGCTAATTACTTTGGGAACCGAACTAGCTACTCTTATTTGGGAACCGAACAAGCTAATTACTTTGGGGACCGAACCAGTGACAACCGAACTAGTGACAATCGAACTAGACAGGACCGAACCAGTTAATTTTTGTCAACCGAACTAGTGAAACCAAATTAAATTTAAACTTAACAAACTCATTTCTAAATTATACGGTTCTTTCTTTGACTTGTAAATCGTGAAACAAACACTTATGTTTTTCCCGTTTGATCTAGAATTGTTAAAATCCGTGTATTTTCATTTTTCAAGACTCAACAATCAATGTACCAAACACAATTTCTTTCTACCACCGATCGATCAATTGTAATCTTTTTGATACCATAATGACGGACTCTTGCGGATAAGTCAACTTCTTTTCTGAGTAACAACAAACCCTGATGCTTGAAAAACACTTTTATGATTCATAGGAAAACAGAATGTAAACTTTATATGATAAATAGACCACATGGAAGAATGATTTCTTGCTTCAGTTAAAAAGGACCCTACTTGTTTGGCCTTCAATCACTGAGGATGGAGTAACAGGCTTAAGGAATCTGTTGAACTGACATCCAGCTGAAGCCGATTAAAAGATTGTGACATCAAAGCATAAACATCAATTCTCCAAGGCTACCAACTCAAAACTAGCTCTTGTTGAGGTCAACATCGTGTGGCAAAAGATCTTTGGGAGAAGATTAAACTGCTAATGCAAGGAACATCATTACAAAACAAGAACGTGAGTGCAAGCTGTATGATGAATTCGATAAGTTCACTTACAAGAAAGGAGAGACACTACATGAGTACTAAATTGAGGTTCACTCTGTTAACTCAATGATTAAGAACATCTACAAGATGCCATTGGAGCAGTTCCAAGTTAACACCAATCTTAACACTCTTCCCTGATGAATGAGCAAATTTGGTTACACAAGTTAAATAGGTCAAAGACTTGCAACACTACAATGTTGATCACTGTCATCTTACCTGCAACAACAAGAAAAGACATGCAAAAAGATGTTTGATGCATGCACGCAACTTCAATCTCTGCTTAGTTGCATCTCACCAATAAACTCAGCCAGCTATCAATCTCATTCAACACACTCACCCAAAGACTCTATCTCACTTCACTTTCACCATATCAGTCCTTCACAGTTTTGTTACACCTATCAAACTCACAATTTACAATCAATCATCAATACCTCTTCATTTACTTTATCCAATCAATGAGTACCAAGCCACGTCACCACAATGTTTATCTCCACAACCATCAATCCTCAATTGGAATATGCCCTATACCTATCAACAGCCACAACCTAAATTTTTCCAACCAGACTCCAAGTCTATGTTTTCCAGTGTTCCAGAAAGGGGATGATCTAAATGATGCAATTAATACATGATGTCCCATTCTTACCTTGCTTTTTCACATCTCCGGTATCCTACTACCAACAATCAGTAAGGACTTTCGTCAAACCCTCGTCAACAAGCTACCATCTATGATGGAAAAGTAACTGTGCAACCTGTTTAGGGGAGACAAACTACTTATGCTACTAGAACAATAAGAAAATACACACCTGGTGCAAGTGGAAGCAACACGGGGAAACAACGGATTGTTATTTGTTACAATTGCAAAGGGGAGGGTCATATTGCCCAAAGCAGTGTACTAAGCTCAAGAGAAAAAGGATGAAACATGGTTCAACGATAAAGTGTTGCTGGTTCAAGCACAAGCAGAGTGGTCAAGCTTAAACAGAGGAAGAAATTAGCATTATTTTTGCAGATCCAGACTTCCTGACATCAAACCTCACAGACTGTCATCACCCAGCAATGCTGCTTATCAAGCCGATGATCTGGATGCCTATGACTCTGATTGTGATGAACTCAACTCAGCCCAAAATTTCCTATGGCGAAATTGTCCAAGGGGGGGGGAAGAAGGGAAAAAAAAATTTGGGAAAAAAAAATAAAAAAAAAAATCAATGCACTCACGAGTACCTCAATCCATATAAATCCTGACCTATGGTTTTATTATAATCAAATTGAGACAGATAAATGACGCTTTATGAACATCTAAAGAAGTGAGTCACGAAACTGAAATAACTAGTGATAGCAATATCATTCCTTATTCTCAGTACCTGAGTGAAGCACAACAGGAAACTGTCCAGAATTCTAACTCTTCTGCTCAACAAGATGTCATGATATTATCTATGTTTGAACAATTAACTACCCAAGTGACGCACTGCACCAATGTTAATCTGGAAAATAAAAGTGCCAATCAAGCTTTGACTACCGAGCTTGACAGATATAAAGAAGAGGTTAAAGATTTGAAAGAAATGCAAAATGTTGAAAACAGTTTTTCAGGATCAAATGAACAGTATGCCGAGATTGTACGTCTTAAGCAAAATCTTTTCGAACAAGTGCAAGAAAAGGATTCTTTAATGAAAACAGTTTCTGATCTCAAAAATGATTTAAAAATGGAAGAAAACAGAAATATTGATAGAGAAATTGCTTTAGAAAAGAAAATTAAGCAACTTGATAACATCATTTTCAAAAGAGGTCAATCTGCGCAAACTGTTCATATGATGACTAAATCCAAAATTTGTTATGATCATTCCACGAAACAAGCTATCGGTTTTGAAAAACCTTTGTATCTAAAGAAAGCTCGGGAACCAATAGCCAATTTGTATACCGGGAATACCATTCTTAAAATGGATACTATTGTGATTCCTGATTCTGATGAGACATTAATGCTTTGTGAAGAGAGTCGTTCAAAATTGCTTTTGAAAGAACAAGATCCAATGGTTGTAAAACATAGAGTGAACACGCTAAAAAAAAACCCATTACTAAAGCTTTCTTAATAACGATTACTACAAACGATTTGTTCGACAATCTGATTTATATAGTGAACATGCCTATTGGAAAGCGACTTCGGTCCCAGCTTTAGACCCATCTCATTCCTTCCACAACGAACATAGTTGAGGTCAAAAGAACTTCCTAAAGTAAGTAAGGTAAATACTAGCTTGAAAGAGCATAAACGGCTATCTTACTGGCTTTGATCAGGTTGTCAAAAAAAACCACTGCCACAGCTATCACTGAGGGCACTGGGGTTGAACATACAAAGTATTGTTTTTCGAGATGAAATCATTCCGTTTATAAAGAATTAAAAGATATCTTCAATAACTTAAACCAATACTGGTGAAGAAGCTAGCCGATGTCCAAAAAGTCTTTTATCAAATTGGAACAAGCAGTCGAACACCATCGCTTGGAGTCCAAACTTTTCGAAGTTAAAATGAATCAATTTTGAGAGAAAATGAACGAACTCTTGCACAAGCCATTTGATAATGATAATTGTAAAAACTGTTGTGAAATTTGTTCACTGAAAGAAGGTTGTGAACCGTAAATGAATGCAAAGGTTCTCGAACTCAAGACTAAGCTTCACAATAAAAAATGTATTTGTTGATAAAAAATCTTACGATAACTTTGTAAGAGTATTTCGACTCATAAAAACATATGCATCACTTGGAAGCTGATTCTCAACTAAATCAGGAAATTATTCAACTAGAAATCTGTTATTTAAATCAAATTGCTCCAAAGTTTTACTAAGTTGTTTTGAATTAAGTAATTGAGAGCTCAGTCACAAGCAAAAGACACAGTTTATGTCAAGTTATGAAAGAGCAAATTAAGTCCATAAATGGAAATATGGAATGATAGTAACATCAAAAGGACATGGATTAAATGAGACTCATAACATTGAATTGGAACATATAGTGACAAAACTTGTTACTGAGAATGAGCATTTGAAACAGACTTATAAACAACTTTATGACTCGATTAAACCAAAACGTGTTCAATCAAAAGAACAATGTGATGCATTAATTAAATAAGTCAATATAAAGTCTGAGGAAATTTCTGATTTAAATGCAAAACTTCAGGAACAAGGTTTGGTCATAGCAGCCCTAAAAAATGAGTTAAGGAAACTTAAGTAAAAGCATTGAAAATGGAGGCTACTGAGACCCCACTTTTTAATCCAAAAGTGATCTAAGATAATATTAACCAATCCACGCCCAAATTGTTGAATAAAAGATAGCTCACTTCTCGTATATTAAAGCAAACCCAGGGAAGAAGCTTTGGTCCATTAGGGATAAAGTCGAACATGTAAAAGCGAATATCCTCAAGATACACTTTTAGAGTCCTTCATTAGGTATACCAAAGTCATTCATGGATTTGCTTCACACATAAGTAGATCTTGCCAAGGCATCAACAAATTTGGACCACAATTAAGTCTGAGGGTTACACCGAGGATAAAAGGACAAGAAAGTTAGGTTGTACCGAATCACTCACATCCTCAGAAAACATAAAACCAGACTTGACTTTAAACATAGTTTCTAACAAATGTTGTGCATTCTACAGGAGTAAGACTTTCTACTAGTGCTAGCGGATCACAGCCTTCAGGCAATACCAAGAATGATAGGATTCGGCAAACACCAAGTAGTATTTCGAAGAATAAAGTAGAAGCTCACCCTAGGAATGTTAAATCTAGTTTTACACACACACACAAGAAATGAATACTGTAAAAAAATAATGGATCAGCATCTGATGCAGAATTCCAAGAAACAAATAATTCTGATATGTCTGTATAACAGTGATGATTGGCATATCTCTGATAATGTGAGTGTTTCTAATTCTATAATGATGAAAATTTCATGCCTAAACCTAAGAATAGTAAATCTAAAATGGAGTAAATCTAAGAAGATATTTGGAAACCAACAGAAAAGTGTTCACTTAGATAGGATATATTTGAGACCTACCGTTCGACCTTTCACTATTGTTTTGTAGGAAATGCGTGCCCTTTAACTAGGATTACCACTACTAATGAAGTGCCTTCTAGGAAACCAATTGTTCTAGAATCTGAATCGCCCAAACCTGTGGTTAAATTGGTATACTCAAGGAAACCTAGGAAGAATAAGAATACTGAGTCCGTTAGCAAAACGAAGGTTTTAAAACCAATGTCTGCTAACAAAAAGGAACCCAGTAAATCTTGGGGATCCATAAAAACCAATATTCCATATACTTCTCTTAATGAATGCCAGGTGTCAAATCTCCTCTGGTATTATGGACACCGGTTGCTCGAGCACATGACCATGGTTTAGATCACTCTCGGAAGCTCACCAATTTCATCAGTAAATTCTTGGGTACTGTAAAATTCGGAAATGATCAAGTTTGCAAAGATAATGGGTTATGGAGAACTATCAATTAGGGAATGTCACTATTTCAAGGTTTATTATGTTAAAGGACTTGGCATAAATCTATATTCCTTTGGACCAATTTATGTGATTCCAATCTTGAAGTGGTTTTTTTGTCAACACACATGCTTTATTCGCAATCAAGAAGTTGTTGAGATTTATTGACGGATCGAGGGGATAATCTTTATACACTCTCACTTGGGAATATGATGGCATCCTCTCCCATTTGTCTATTGTCAAAGGCGTCTAAAACCAAGTCTTGGTTATGGCATCGTCGTCTATCTCACTTGAACTTTGGTGCTATCAATCATCTTGCAAGACATGGACTTGTACGAGGTCTCCCTAAGCTTAAGTTTGAAAAGGATCACTTATGTTCTGCATGTGCATTAGGCAAAAGTTCAAAGAAACCCCACAAACCCAAATCTGAAGATACCAATCAAGAAAAACTCTATCTGTTGCATATGGATCTGTGTGGGCCAATGCGTGTCGCGAGTGTCAATGGAAAGAAGTACATCCTCGTTATTGTCGACGACTACTCTCGATTTACATGGGTAAAATGTTTGCGATCGAAAGATGAGGCTCCAGCTTTTATTATCAACTTTTTGAAGATGATCCAAGTACGGCTTAAGGAAACCGTTCGTCGCATCAGAACAGATAATGGAACTGAGTTTGTTAATCAGACATTGCGTGAATATTATGAGAAGGTTGGCATCTCTCATGAAACATCCGTTGCACGCTCTCCACAGCAAAACGGTGTTGTTGAAAGACGAAATCGTACGCTAATTGAAGCAGCCCGCACTATGTTAATTTATGCAAAAGCTCCTTTATTTCTATGGGCCGAAGCGGTTGCCACAGCCTGTTATACCCAAAATCGTTCCATGATACGTCGTCGTCACGGTAAAACACCATATGAGCTTTTACACGACAAACCTCCCGATCTATCGTATCTTCATGTGTTTGGTGCACTCTGCTACCCAACGAATGATAGCGAGAATTTGGGCAAGTTACAACCGAAGGCTGACATTGGTATTTTCATTGGATATGCACCCACAAAGAAAGCATTCCGGATTTATAACAGACATACCAGACGAATAATTGAGACCATTCATGTTGACTTTGATGAGCTGACCGCGATGGCTTCTGAACACAGCAGTTCAGGACCCGCACTTCATGAAATGACTCATGTAACAATCAGTTTAGGACTCGTGCCAAACCCTCCTTCTTCAACACCATTTGTACCACCTTCGAGATCTGACTGGGATTTGTTGTTTCAACCAATGTTTGATGAGTCACTTAATCCCCCACCTTATGTTGATTTACAAGCTCCAGAAGTCATTGCTCCTATTCCAGAAGTAGTTGCACCTGAACATGCTGTATCAACCGGTTCACCTTCCTCAACTACAGTTGATCAAGATGCACCATCATCAAGTAACTCTCATACAACACAAGAAACTCAAACTCCTATTATTTCTCATGATGTTGAAGAAGACAATCATGATATTGAAGTCGCACATATGGGTAATGATCCGTACTTTGGTATTCTAATTCTAGAAGTTACTTCTGATCAATCCTCATCATCGGATGTTATTCATACAATTGTGCCTCCCGATCACCAAGTTTCTGAACACAATAGCAAATGGACTAAGGATCACCCACTTGAGAATATAATCGGTGATCTCGACAGACCAGTTTCCACACGACTACAACTCCATGAACAAGCCTTATTCTGCTACTATGATGCCTTTCTCACATCAGTCGAACCTAAGAACTACAAAGACGCATTAACTCAAGCATGTTGGATTGAAGCTATGCAAGAGGAACTTCATGAATTTGAACGTCTTGAAGTTTGGGAACTTGTTCCTCCTCCTGATAAAGCATTTGTCATCACTCTTAAGTGGATCTATAAGGTTAAGCTTGATGAGTTAGGAGGTATTCTGAAAAACAAGGCTCGGTTGGTCGCTCGTGGTTATCGTCAAGAAGAGGGAATCGATTTTGAAGAGTCCTTCGCTCCGGTTGCAAGATTAGAGGCTATACGAATTTTTCTAGCGTTTGCTGCTCATATGAACATGGTCGTCTATCAAATGGATGTGAAGACTGCGTTTCTGAATGGTAATCTGCGGGAAGAGGTTTATGTTAGCCAACCGGACGGATTTGTGGATCCAGACAAACCTAACTACGTGTACAAGCTTAAGAAAGCTCTTTATGGGTTGAAACAAGCTCCACGCGCGTGGTATGATATGTTGTCTTCATTCCTGATATCCAATGACTTCTCAAAAGGCTCAGTGGATCCTACTCTGTTCATCCGTAGAGAAGGCAAGGAACTACTACTGGTACAAATATATGTCGATGACATTATCTTTGCTGCATCTACTCCTGAACTTTGTGATCTATTCGCTAAAATCATGTGTTCAAAATTCAAGATGTCGATGATGGGTAAAATCTCATTTTTCTTAGGACTACAGATTTCTCAAAGTCCCAGAGGCATCTTCATAAACCAATCTAAATATGCTCTTGAATCACTAAAGAAATATGGCTTTGAATCTTGTGACCCAGTGGATACTCCTATGGTGGAGAAATCCAAACTGGATGAGGATAAAGAAGGGAAAGCTGTAGATCCGTCACACTATCATGGTATGATTGGCACCCTCCTTTATCTTACAGCCAGTAGACCTGACCTACAATTTGCTATATGCATGTGTGCCCGGTATCAGGCTCGGCCTACCAAAAAGCACTTAAATGTGGTAAAAAGGATCTTTCGGTATCTAAAAGGAACCGTACATCGAGGACTTTGGTATCCGAAGGATTCTTCCATTGCACTAACAGCATTTGCAGATGCGGATCATGCTGGTTGTCAAGATACACGCCGTAGCACATCTGGTAGTATACAACTTTTGGGTGATAGACTTGTGAGCTGGTCGTCTAAAAGGCAGAAAAGCACTGCGATATCCAGTACGGAAGCTGAATATATTGCTTTGTCCGGTTGTTGTGCTCAAGTCCTTTGGATGAGATCACAACTTACCGACTATGGCTTTGGATTCAATAAAATTCCAATGTACTGTGATAACAAAAGTGCTATTGCCTTATGCTGCAACAACGTTCAACATTCCAGATCCAAGCATATAGACATCAGATTTCACTTCATCAAGGAGCATGTTGAAAATGGTGTGATCAAACTTTACTTTGTCAATACGGAGTATCAATTGGCGGACATCTTCACTAAAGCTCTTGGCCGAGAAAGAATTGAATTTCTTATCAACAAGCTGGGAATGCGGAGTTTTACGCCGGAGACTCTGAAACAATTGGCAAATGAAGTTCGAGCAGAAGTTCAAATGTTTTCAAAACATGCCAAATGGCTTGCTATTATTTCAGATAGCAACCCGGTCATCATCTTAAAGGCAAGTATTCCGTCAAAAAGGAAACTTGACCTCTCAACGGGAATTTATTCTCGGGCATGGTCTACTTTATGACCATGCAAAGGCTTGTGTTTACTTTGCAACACAACCCGTGCTTCCTATATTACCATAAGTGTACGTGTCAGTGCGCTTATGTGTTAAAATAAGAGAAATCTTATTTTTATTGGTAAAAAGTTGTCTTCATAATGAATCAGTGTTTTCAGTAATCACAAAAAGATTTTCAAAGACAATTCGACCACTCAAACAATGACAACAACTCTTTAAATAGAAAACGGGTCATTATTTGAGGGGGAGAAAGTGTCATCCAATAATCTTTTAAAACAGTCTTTCAAAATAAGTCATGGAATAAACGGATAAAGTTTTGAATAATGACGGATAATAATTTCAAGGGGAGTTAATTTATATTAACTACAAGAGCTTTAGATGTCATTTGTTTAAATCTTTATGGACTTATTTGCAATTTGAGACTTAGTGAATTCAGGCCTTAAACTACATTTGATCAATATTGCCAACACCTCATAGTTTGTAAAAGACTTAGGAATGCTTGGAAATACTTTCATAGTTTTAAAAGCCTTGAAGTTGATTCTCACGGGATAGATCTAAGCTTATATATTCTTAAAACACGATCTCGAGTATGTGTGCGTACAAAGTTTTGCTGATTCCGAGGTGTCTAAACCAGCAAAAGGGAAGGAGTATATGTATACTCGATAGTATCCTTAGCCTTCTTTTGAGGTTAGCTTCTTTTGTCTTTTGAGGTTAGCTTCTTTTAATTTTAGGCCTTTTTGAATCTTTCGGGTGCACTAATTCAATCTCATGGTGGAAGAGACATCTCGTCATTAGTCAGTATGCATCATTTGAGTCCCTAGGGGGAAGTGTTGGGAATATAATTATTTAAAATGTGAGAAGAGTTTTGTCTGATTCAATTAATGTTTTACCCAACCGGTCAATCTCTAAGCTTATTCTTAAAATGAGTAGAAATATCTGATAAAAGAGGTACACATAGGTATGATGATTCCTTAAGTTAGTCAATATTCTGCAGAAAGAAATGAGTACATTTAGGACTTAGTTGACTTAGGTATTTTCATTTCGACTAAGTGGGAATAATTGTGATATCCGGGACTTAGTTGACTTTGGTGTTACAATTTATATCATCGCTATCCTGAAGAGAGAAATGCACTCATCCGGGACTTAATTGACTTTGGTGTTGCGGTATCAAGTTCTTGAAAGGGTTAATTGTGTACTTCGGATATCTGGGCTTTATACATCAAGACTGCTTGATGCGGCTTGCAAGAAAGTTTTGAATCTACTCAAGAAAGGATTGTTGGTTTAGGGGGAAGCTAAGACAACATCAACACCGACATCACCAACCTCACAAGCTCAAGTTACATATGTATCTGAATCTGTTTCATACTTGAAGTTTGAAGCAAAGACTTTCGTAACTTGGAAAGAAAGTTGAAGCAATGTTGAAGAGTGTTTGGACAGAGAAAGATCAGATTAACAATTTCTTAAAATAAATAATGTTAACGAGGAGCTTAGAAAAGTTTGTTGGTGGGAGATTGTACAAAGGAGACCTATGGCTGCTACAAAGGACCACATGATTTCATCATATGATGTTCTCATCATTCAGGTCAAATCTTCGTATATAAAAAACATGTGAATATGTACATAAGTAGTAAAAGACTTAGGCTTATGTGGTGTTCGAGTACGATGATTTTTCAAGAATTTTTCTCAAAATTCAAAATCTTTCAAAATTTCGTAATCAAAACTATATTATATACCCTCATACATTGAGGGGGAGCATTAAAATGTTCCTTATATATAGCTATATAACATTTTTTCCCCGAAAGGTTAATCAATTGATATCCAAAATATCAAAGGGTTAACATTTTGGATAAAGGGAGAAAATGTGATTAACCTGGACTTAATGTATATTGACAGAAGTAATCAATTAAAATGGACTCGATGCACTCCACACTTAGCATGTACTACGATTACGATGCACATGTTAAGGGGGAGCTTTTAGTGATGATTAAAAACATTCAAAGTGTAAACCTTTTGATATTTATATCAAACACTTTGAATGAATTTTTCAATGATTTTGGTTTGTAATGGTGATGGAATACCCTAAAAGACCGACCATGTACTTAATTTTATGGAGATATAAGGTGGTTAGGTATAGGTATTCAAATCCTATGATCTTTCTTAGCCAGAACCCAAGCCAGAAGAAGTTGCCAGAATAACAGAGAACCGGAGGGATCTACCAAGGATATCCTCTAGTTAGTCTTGTTAGAAGAGTCAGTAGTCCTTTAGGTTGTATGATTAAAAAGGAGAAAAAGTGAGAATCGGGAATAATGCGACTGAGATGGAGCTAACACTGGAACAAACCCAAATAGAGCGTGAGGGTCGTTGGGCCGCGGGTTTGACGGGGGTTGCTGTGATGGGGGGGGGGGGGTGGGTTGTTTGGGTTTGGGTGTCGGGGGCTTAATATAAGGGCGGTAGTGGGGTTGTATTTACTATTGGTAAATAGCATTGAGGGGGTGAAGAATGGATATAAGTAAATGTTGGTTAAAAGAGGGATTGAATATGTTATAGAAATAGAAGCCCGCATGACTCACAGAGCGGTGGACTTGTTATTCAGGCGTGGCACGTGGCTCGGAGGGGGGGGGGCAGGGGGGGCGGGGATGGGGGTGGGAGGGGGGTGGGGAAGGGTTGGGGGGGGGTGGGGTGGCGGGGTTGGGGCTGGGTGGGGGGGGGGGGGGCGGGGGGGGGTGGGGGGGGGGGGGTGGGGATGGGGCTCGGGTGGGGTGGGCGCGGGTGAGGGGGGGGGGTGGGGGGGGGGAGGGGGTGGGGGGGGGGGGGGGGGGGGGGAGGGGGGGGGGGGGGGGTGTGGGTTAGGGGTGGGGTTGGGTGGGGGGGGGGGGGGGGTGGGAGGGAAGGGGGAGGGCGGGGGGGGGGTGGGGAGGAGGTGGGGGGGGGGCGGGTTGGGGCACGGCCGGGGAGGGGGGGTGGGGGGGGGGGGGGGGGGAGCGGGGGGTTGCTGGGGGTGGGGGGGGTGAGGGGCTGGGGGGGGGGGGGGGGGGGGGGGGGGTTGGGGGGGGGGGTGGGGGGTGGGGGTGGGTGTGGTCTGGGGGGGGGGGGGATGGGGGTGGGGTTGGTGGTGTAGGGGCCGGGGGGGGGGGGGTGGGGGGGGGGGGGGGGGGGGTGGGGGGAGCGGGGCGGGGGGGGGGTAATGGGGGCGGAGGGGGGGGGCGGGCGGGGGGGAGGGGGGGGTTGGGTTTAGTTGGTGGGTGGGGGAGGGCGGTGTTGTGGTTGGTTCTTGGTGTGGGTTTGGGTTTGGCTTTGGTGGGGGTGTTTGGTGCGTGGTTAGGAGTTTTTAGTTGGTTAGTTGTTTGGCGTTTTGGTTTATTAGGTTTTGGGTTTGTTTTGTTTCAAATTTGTTGGTTAATGGAGGGGGTTTGGGGGGGTTTGGGTTTGTTGGGGTGGTAGGTGGGTGTTTGTTGGGGTTGGTGTTAGGTTAGTTGTGGCGGGTTCATAATACAAATGGGTTGTTTAAGGTGTTTGGGGGGGGTTGTAATATATATCTTTCACAAAGAAGAAACACTTAGGTGTTGTCTGACATTGAAGACAGTCATGGACCCAGTGACGCTATGCACAAACCCCTCACATCCACTCAAAGTCGGAGGACTGGAATGGACTTTGTTTCAAAACTCACGGAGAGACTCATCATTTTTCTATTTGGTCTTTTTTCACTCCGAGTTAGTTGATATTGAAAATGGTGGCATCAGCTCCAGCCTCCCAATCACTAAATTAAAAGTGCACTAGAGAGTTAGAGCCCAAAAGAGATCATCCATTATTCTCATTTAGGACACTTGTACATAATTTAGCTTGTTTTCTCACATCAAATGTGAATATCAAGTAATATCATTAGAGTCCTACGCAAGATCCTTGTGATTTTGCCAGAACATCCGAGTGATACTTAGGTATTCACAATGAAGATGGAAATCCTGCTTGAGCCAACATCAAACAAGCTCATGGTAGGTGACTTGTGCGATTCTTATGAATCAAGCTTGTGACAACTGGAAAGCAACAATGGTGCGATTCTTTATGAATCAAACTTGTTCCAGGTTATGGATCAACAGTTAAAGAATTTTGAATTGCTTAAAACTCTCGATGTGTCACAAAACCACTTTAGCAAGTGACACGTCGATTGATTTTCAAATCGATTTTCTATATCAATCGGTGAGATAGTAACTCACTGGTTCACTCTTATCGTGTTGTCTGCTTTGAGACGTTCTGATAATGAGAACATGCTGAGTACGATGAATCTAATACTTATGTGTTAGAAAGATTCAATACTACAGCTGGAAATCCTGTCAAGAAGATTCTTCTTAAATTGAATCTATCTGATCACAGGTCGATCCTCACGGATTTGAAGGTTACTCCAACCAAACCTGGGCGAATGACAAAGCCATATTCGTCCCCCCGCTTTATTGCTAACTGTTTTTATGCAGGCTATTTAAAGATGGTGGTGGAGGTTCCTGATTCCAGCTGACTCACAAGATCCATAGCGCATGCTCATACCCGATAGTCAACAAAGGACATCATGAAAGGAGTCAAATACATATTTCAAGACTTCCGCTACTCTGATAACGAACGTCTTTCTCGAAGTGACGAAGTATTATAGTTAACGAATCTCAAGAAAGACGTAGCATTAAAGTTTTTCAAGACAGCCATTCAGGAAAGGTTGAGCATGTTGCGTTTCAGAAAATCACAAATCACAAGATGGCAAATTTCAGATGGCGATGAGATTATGCTTGTGATATCTCAAGATGCTCAAGATCACAATGTCAAATACTAGTTCAAGGAACAAGCTCAATCCAGGAAATCATTGATCACTACAAACATACTCACAACGATAACGTCAAAAGAGCGGAGCTAAAGGACTAAAGACAAAGCATTGTATGCTAGGCTTAAGTTTTGTAAAATGCGAGTGACCTCCCTTAGGGGGAAGATTGTTAGAAACACAAAGTGTCGGTCACTTCAAAGTTTGTATAGTCTTAGCTCGTATATTATGTCATGTTAGTATAGAAGCTAATTCGGCCAAGGCCCATGGTGAAGGCCATTCATTGCCCATGGCCCGGCCCATCATGATAACACTATATATGCCCTCTCCTACCCTTGAGAGGGGTTGGTGTGTTTCATTTTTTTACCATTTTCCACATAGTAATAACATTTATCCATTTCCATATTCTTTCTCTCACATAAACATCCAACCCAACATCTCTCTCTCTCTCTCATTTTTCCTTGGTAGATCATTAGATTACATGTTTCTATCAATAAGTCTTGTTAAAAAGGGCGATATCACCACTTATTTTGTAAAAGTATTAAGAAGAAGGATGTAAGGGAAGTGACTGTTATGGAATGCTAATTAGGGTGTTTTTGGTCATGTCTTATGTCGAGGCATTTGTCTTTATGTTCGAGTCTGTCATCATGGAACGGTCAGAGAAACCAAAACTGAGATCAGTTAACTTTTTAATTCTCTTGATAATGAAATCAGTTTTTGAATCTTGAAGTGTTCCGAGTTTGATTTTCAAGATTTACCAAGTGTGAGATTTTTGACTAAATTAGATCTATGAAGATAAATCTTTTTGTGTTATGGATCTTGATAAAGATTGATATAAACACAAAGATATTATCGAGATTTAAAAAATATGAATCTTACTAAGTTTGACTTTTGCAACAGATTTTACTGAGTTTGACCAGTTGTAACAAACTTTGATCAACTGAATTTGAAAATTTATAACAACTTTTACTGAATTTGACTTGCACACTACTGAAAATCAAATTAAGCAAAATTTATACTAATTTTGCCACGATACTTACGATAAAACCGTAAGCATTCAATCTCGATAGAACCAAGATTAGCAAAATAAGTAAAAATAAGATGTTTGACTCTTTGACTAAAAATAAGCAGTTTTGACTCAAATAAGCTCACGAAAATAAGCAGAAAATCAGTAAAAGCACACGAAAATAGACAGAATAACACAGCAGAAATCTGGACCGAAAATAAGACCAAAATAAGCTCGAAATAAGCTGCTGAAATAAGCTGTCGGAATAAGCAATCTGAATAAGCTCTCCAAAACACCACTAAATCGCCTGTGCAGCTCTGATACCACTTGTGAGGTCTTGAATTCAGGATCAAATAAGCAATATAGTGATAATCTAGAGAGAGAAAGTAGAGAGAGAAAGAGGGAGGAGGAGGATTAGAGAAAGATTAGAAAGAGATTAGAAGTAACCTAGAGACACACCCCACAAATGAGGTGGTGGAGGGGTATTTATACCCATTTACAATAATGAGCATAAAGCCCTTGACTTTTAGACTTTTACCATTTAGACCCTTGTCTTTTAGACTTTTTCTATTTAGCCTAGTCTTGTGACTTTATTTTAGTCACAATCCTTTCACTTACCCTATTACACAATATTATTATCTTGTTTATTACAAGACATTTATCTCAATAAGATCGTCACTTTTATCAATCCTAACAGTACTTTTCTTCTTCGACAGATCTATCAGTGAGTGTGCGGCTTGCTCTTCTGTTACGATAGCCTTTCCCTTTCCCTCTACATCTGGGAGTCTTTGTATTTCCTCAGCAACACGTTCACAGATAGCTACTCATCCGACCGGTGCTTGACGTTGTGGTAGAAAGGAAGGATCCAAGCTAAGCTTAATTGCTCGTTCCAGGCCAGCATCAGCACCTTCACCTTCTCCTTTTTCTTGATGCGCATCCAAACTCAACTTCTTGGCCAGTTCGAGAGCAGGATCATCACCTTCTCCTTGAGGTTCCGATTCTTGTTGAGCTTTATCTTCTTCATCAACAAGTGAAGGCTTTCTGTAACGCCCCGACCCAAAAGGGTAGAAGTATTACAAATATGGTGTGACATCAAAAGCATTCATAATCATAACACAAGCATAAACAACGGAAGTCTTAAATAAATAACCAAAGGATAATAAGTCAACATGACTTAAGGTACATAAGTTCTCAAAAGACAGACATATCCAAACAAAATAACCGAAATAACAAATGTCTTGAAAAGAAACAATTCATATATCAAAACTAAGATCTCTAGGGTAAGTCCACACTCAGCACTCATAGCCTGAAAGCAACCCCATCTCCTAGCTTAGATACCTGTCGCAGGATAAGAAAGTGCGGCTGAGCTTACAAAGCCTAGTGAACAGATATATATAATCGAACGCAAAAGGTAACGGATAATCAAAGGATACGATATAAGATACAAAGGATATCACAAAACATGATCAAAGGAATACAAATATAAGATAGGACAAATCAGAAGTCAATTC
>BQNB010042639.1:0-39997 GCA_026074375.1 Tanacetum coccineum
TGGTGGGTAGGGCTGGTGGTAGAGGCGATGCTTTGTAGTGATGGCGGTGGGCAGGCTTGGTGGTGGCGATGATGATTGATGTTGGTGGTAGCGATGATGATTGATGTTGGTGGTAGCGGCGGTGGACTTGAAATGTAAAGTTTAACGGATGATCGCAAAATATTTAACGAAAATACCCAAATTGGCCAAAAAAATACGTTGGGTGCCTTTTTATGCAAGAAAAAAAGTGTAATACCTTGATTGGAAATGACACTTAAGTTGAATACCTTTTTGTGTCATTTGCCCTAGAAATAAAGGCTCTGTGTGGTTGTGCATTCTACCACATTCAAATCTGGCCATGATGAAAAAATACACACACGAATTAAAATACTATACAATATACACCGTCGCCGTTATAAGATAGTCGTCTAGTTTAACAAATGTATTTTGCATTTACTCTCTCCAAGGCTGGACGGAGTGGAGTATAACTCACTCGGTGAGTTCCATTGTGACTCGTCAGTTGCCAAAACGCCAAAGCAAACTCACACGTGAGTTGCAGTCCCAAGACAACCCAAAAGTGAGTAACTCACCAAATTGGTGAGTTTGAATAATTGTGCCACCCTTATAGTTTAGTCATTTCATTTTATAAAAAAAATATTTTACACTATCTCATTTTTTACTTATAAATACCCACAACTTCACCATTTTTAAACACAACTTTCACATTTTATATACATACTCTCCAACACTTTACTTCTCATTTTTAGTTATAAAAAAATTTCTCAATAAAACACTCCCTGAAACACCAAATGACAACAACGAAAAATCACATGAAGCACTCCGTTGACACCCGATGGCACGTTTATACTCAAAAACCCGTCACCGAACTAACAAATGAACTTATTACGACCACAATCATACTATTTTAACCAACCTTACCCAAACCAACCATACCGAAACACGGCACCGGAACCATACACTTTTAGCCAATACTCACAAACAAACGCGTTTTACGAATTCTCGTCACAACCAAACGCATTCCCATTTAGCCACCCCACCTACGTCTCACAAACCTAAATAGGTGGTTCGTCATCACAACCACATATGGAACAACCTATGTCTCCCATTCATGCATTTCCAATCGAAGATATGTACTCACCTGGATTTTCAAACTCTTTTCAACAAAACACCGGTTCTTTTCAAGAAACCGCTCATGAGGACTCTCCCGTTGAATTTGCGGCCCCACCACCGAAGTCAAAGTCGAAGCCGAAGCCGACTAGAGGACGCCAAAAGAGGATGGTTCAAAACGAGGAAGCACCCCGTCAGATTGCATGGACAACTGAGGAAGAAATTACGCTGTGTAAAGGTTGGGTTCACGTATGTTAAAGCAGCAAACTTGGAAACATGAGAAAATATGCTGGATTTTGGTCTGAGGTTTTAGAGTACATCGAGAGAAAAACAAAGCACTACGGTCGTCGAACGTACGATATGGTAAACAAGAAATAGAAGACGATGCGCCCGAACGTGGTTCAGTTTTGTAGAGTGTATGGTAATGTCATGCGTAGGGTGCAAGAGAGTAGAGTCGGAGACGAAGATTACTTTAATTAGGCACTTCTTAACTATGAAGCTAAAACCGGAGTGCCGTTTAAACTTCGTCATTGTTTGGAGGTTTTAAAATGTAGTCCAAAATAGATGCAAAGTGTTCCTAATTTCTTAGCAAAGTCTTGGGTGTGATAATCCGCATGTAGATGGCAATTGCTATTGTGCTCACCATCGCCACAATTATAGTGATATGCAACATTTTGAGAGGTTTGAATAAGAGAAATTTAAGTGAAAGATTTAGTCTTTTATGGAAAAATGGAGGATAAAAATTTGGTATTTAAAGGGGATATGTAACCGTTGGGTTACTGATGTGTCGTCGTGTAGGTTGTTATTTTAGTTATTCAAGTTTTACATTTATATTTTGCCGACTTTACCTAAAACAACACTTTAACGGGCAGTGTATCTGATCGGATGTAGTTTCGTTCGTTGATCACTAAGAGCGAGAACGTTAATCTATAGTTCTATCAATATTTTGTTTAACTAAACTGGGTTAATTTAAACTATGTCAGTTCTAATCTATGTTAAACCTATGCTAAACTTATGTTAGTTCTAATTCTAACGGATAAAAAGAGGGGGGTTTCAGTCTGAGAGACCGGCACATGTTTTGTGGTAACTTAGACCAATTTAAGACATAATAACACACGTAAGCAGATAATCAAAAGATAGAAGAGCGGTCTAGCCAAATATAAGAAAACTATATTAACCATGATTAATCCAATTAAAACGCTGGTTTGTTTATTTAGTGAAATGAGTGCTTATCTCAAAGCGGCATATCATTCCAAGATTTATGCGGTACTTTTTCCTAAAACCTAGACACATAGAATTCTGTCATAATTAAATGCATCCGCATAAAGCATCCTATTCGCTAATTATAATCTATCTTAGGAGATTAATAATGGTGATCTTATTAAACCCTAGCTCATGGAGACCTTACCCACTTACTGCTTAAAGGGAATTTATATTCTAGTAGTCCACTGTCCAAGTCTTTACCACAGGAATCAGTATATTATTTGTTGATCCCAGGTCACCTGTTAGTCCAACTTGTTCACATAAGCCAAAGGCAAAGATAGGGCATTATTCGTGATCATATTATTCTAGATATATAAATCACTATATGGAGAGCCATCCCGGCATCTAGCTAACTTGGTTCGTATCACTAGATCCAGCTGAATGATAGGTCGCATACAAAAGCACGTAAATAAGTATAAATTGATAAACATAAACAACGATTCAACGATAAATTAAGCAATCGATATAAACAAACCAAACATTTAAATCTTCATAATCATGGCTAGTACCCAAGGGTATTAACCCTTAGTCATTGTAATCAATACAGGAATAATAATTCAACCAAGGTAAACTAACCGAGTTAAACGAATGATACCAAAAATCAAAGGATTACTAGAATATAGGAGATTACAAGGTGTTTCCTATGGAATGATTAGCTTTGCTTGACCTTTTCTGATCTTCTTGTCTTCTGAAAATCGACTTTTGTGGTTAGGGTATCGAATATACGATCAAGCTCACCCAAAACTCGTTTTTACGCCTTCTATTTATACTGTTTGGAATTTGGTCGATAGACCGTATTGGTTGAGGTCAATACGACGTATTGGAGGTTTCTTAGAGTAGGGACCACGTTCAATATCTTCCAGAACATTTTATTACTATATCATGGATACGACATATAGAAGTCTTCTAGATCCGGCGTATTGGACTTTGTTCTTCGTGGTTTCTTGTGAAGTGCAGGCACAAATACGTCGTATCTTCCTTGATGGATATGACATATTGGATGTCAGAATAGTATTCTTCAGATTTCTTTGTTTAAGCTCCAGAATGCGCGCCTTTTTGATAATCTTCACAAAGTACTTCATAATTACTGCAATTCTCAAATATAAATGATTAGTATCAATTCTTGTAATAATTATACAAAATGGGTAATTTACATGGGATAAACGATCCTATAAAAGTGACGTTATTTGATGTCATCAAATATCCCCCCACTTGAATCCTACTTGTCCTCAAGTAGCCTTTAGAAATTTATGAAAATGTATCCCTAAGGATTTTTCTGTTAAGCATTTATTTGATTAATTACAAGTACACAACCAAACACCTTACAAAATAGGAAGATGAAAACACTCAAATCACTCAACTAATCTATGTAGTAACATGTAACTAATTAAATCAATTGCTCAGTCGTGACGAGTAATTTATCATAGGCTTGGTAAGGATACACATCTCCACCGCTAAAGCTAAGGAGTAACAAGTTTATAAGGGTAAATTGGGTTTTAAAAAGGCTTAAAAGGGTTTAATCACTTTTTCTAATCTCTACCAATGCCAATATTCCAAAAAAGGTGACAAAGACTACATACACACCCATAACGATGGGATAGACACATATGACTGCACTCGAACCTTAACTCGAATAAGCTAAAGAATAAGACTAGTAGTCTTTACCAAAAGTCGTAAACCAGCAACGGCGACAAACCACATATACACATCCATAACGATGGAATAGACATACATGATTGCATTCAATTCCCTCACTCGAGTAAAACCAAGGGTTAGGATAGGAAAGGGAAATAATTGTTGTTAAATAAAAATTTACAAAACAAATAGATTAAGTCCAAACAAATAAGGTGCAAGTTGCTAGATACTTTCTCGACCGTTACCATGATAAAGACTCAGAAATATTTACACAAACGTCTTGATCATAGATAAAAAACAACCTAAAGTTGCCTTTCCCATAACGGTCAACTTCCCAATCATCCATACTATACATACTTTTACAAGACAAATGTCGATATCTACCACTTTATACAAAACTCTACATCATTGATTTATAATACATATCAACGAATAATCGATCCTTCAAATAATTCTATCGGTTTAAGCTTTAACGAACCGACTACTCAAACCTATTTCCATCCATCTTTTTGTGTTAGAATATTCCTAATTTATTCGATTTTTTAAAACAACTAAACAACAAATCCTGGTTAGTGTACCATACTTCACATCATAACAGTCACCGGGAAGTAATTTCTCTGTGCCATGATTCTTCAATTCTCTGAATGTACCGAAGAATGTTAGTTGATGTATAAAAAATCATAAAGTATTGACACTTTTACATTCCCATTGCAATGTGCAATTTTCCCAACCATACCAGAGATAGAAAATGACACAAGACACAAGAAATACATACTTTACACTAAAGCAACTAGCAACTGATAAATGGACTTAATCTAACAGGGTAGACTAAGGTGTAAAGGTGTAACGAAACAAATAGTTGGTGTTATCCTAAAGGATTGGCTCTACTGGTTTTTCTAGGGGTATCTTACTCTTAAAATGAGAGTAAACAAAGGGTTTATACGGGGGTTAACTAACCAGTGTAGTTAGTTACTAACACAACATATATAGGCTTTTTGGGTGTAATCCTAGAAATTTACTAATTTAAACAAGTTACTCCATCTAAACCCATAGTACTCATTATTGTGGTCTCGAATAGATATACCAAGCCATGTTCTAAAGTCTACTACATCACCGGCACACTCATATTTTTGTGGAATTTGGGTAAACATTTGGAAACGGATAAGGCTGAATCCTTATAATATCTAATAAGGGTTATGTGTGCATGTTATGTAACCAGTAATTTTACAAATGTATGCTTGATTTTTTTAAATTTAAGCATAATTTAAGCATATTAATGTGAAAAATAGGACAAGTAGCGTTCTAATTCCCATCTCCACACTTAAATTATACAACGTCCTCGTTGTATAAATAAAACATTAAAACGGGAAATTAAAAGAATTAGCACGAGAAACTCCCCTGATATTTGCTCGGTATAATTCTCCAAGTTGAGTTTATGAGCAAGAATGTGTGTTGTAAGTGCGTCTGAATTCCAGCATGACTACAACACACGTAGGATTCCAGATAATAGATATTCCACCAACGTTGTCGATTTCTTTCAGCGAGGTCCTGTGAAAAATATAAGAAAACCATGCAATCCTATCTCGGGTATCCTACGGTAAATAAAAATAAAAACAAAACTTGTACAGGAAACCAATATGTCGTATTGGATACGCCGTATGGAGAAACCTGTAAAAAGTATCTATACGCGCCAGATGTTCCAGATACGCCGTATCATGTGCATGAATACGCCGTATCCTAAATCTGACAATAATGTTTTAAAATGCAGAAAAATAAAAACTAATAACGTCCAGACATTCAATGTGCCATATGGTATGGATCGAATACGCCGTATTGATGTCTGGAAGACAGACTTGATAAAAATAAATAAAAACTGTTCGGGTTGTCTCTCGGGAAACACTTTTCTTTTCAGCGAAGTCTTTAAGTTAGACTTTTTCTTCATCTTCCATTACTCCATCTCCCGCGTGTGAGCCATTCTTCTATCTTCGCATATCGGATAAAGTCGGGTTCTAGATTCAAAACTCCTTTGTAGAAACCCTTTAGCTTTTAGTACAGGTGCGAGATTCCATTCATCTTATCTTGTTCACTTACTTTCAGTAATGGCGGGATCTTGTTGCATTGTTCATTAGTGAGGTGTTTAAACCTCGGGTTTACCATTTCATTTGGTAAGTTACACTATCATCCTCATCGCGGATGGTAATGATTCCATCGAACCTTCTAGTTTCCACACACGAAACTTCACAAAAAGGTTCTCCAACTACCACATCTCCCATTCCTTTATCAAGATAAGGATCCATATATTCCACAACTATAAAATCAGTAATAACATAAAAGTTTCCAATAAAAATTGGCACATTAGATAAGTTTCCTAACTCATTCCTCCCTCCAAATTCATTTTGTCTTTCATTATTGAGTTGTAAAACTTTTTAGACATGACATTATTAGGTAAATTTGGGAAGAAATTAGCGTGTACAAACTCGAAACCTATCATGCACGAAACCTTTAAGTTGTAGGCATAATCAATACGAATCTTCTCATCTTCGTCATAACCACTAGGATATTCAATAATTTTACTAACCATTTTATCATCATTCCTAGTTTTAACTTCCTTAATTATGGGTTTATCAACTACCTTACATTCCTTAATGGTAGGCTAAATTATCAACCTGATCTCTCCTAAGTTCTAATGGCACGTTTAGATCGTTTAATTCGATATAATCTCCATGTAAAGGGTCTAACGATCTATTTAATATCAAAGTTTCTCCCATTAGCCTAGCCTCCAAATCAAGTTCCATTCGTTCTATTAAGCTTAACATGTAGACCCTCTTAATCAAACTACTAGCAGGTTTAACACTTTTAAAAATAATTTTCTCATCCCATATCCTCAAGGTAATCTTTCCTTTAAATACATCAATCTTAGCGTGGGTGGTAGACAAAATTGGTCTTCCGAGGATCAAGGGTACTTTTTCATCCTCGGGCATATCCAAGATTATGAAGTCTACAGGAAAAACAAACTTACCAATTCCTACTAGCACATTTTTAGCAATTCCTTTGGGATGTTTCATTGTTCTATCTGCTAATTCAACAGTCAACTTTGTGTGAGCTAATTCGTCTAAACCTAGGTTGAGGTAGGTCGAGAGAGGCATTACACTTACGCTAGCTCCTAAGTCAGCAAGGGCATTTTCAAAACAGATCTTATTAATATAGCAGGGTAAAGTGAAACTTCCTAGGTCTTTCTCCTTTCGAGGTAGGGAATCGTTGCGAACTGTAGCTCCATATGAATAAGCGTCTAAGAGTTGTGGTCCATACGATCCCTTCTCATCACAGTAGTAATCATTCAAACGACTTGGAAAGGGAATAGTCGCTTGTCTTGACTCGAAAATTGGCTTCCTGTTCTGTTGGGTCGATACAGCGTATTGGGAGGATCCTATACGGTGTATTGGTGTCATTTCAGTTTCAATAGTAGTCGAGATTTCCTTGACATGATCCCTTGGGTTTGTTTCAGTAGAACTAGGTAAACTTCCAAATCATCTTTCCTATAGTACCTTGCTCATTTGCCCGATTTGAATCTCCAAAGTTTTTATCGAGGCTCCTTGGTTTCTGATAGCAGCGTCTGTAGAGACTCGAATTTCCTTGACCAGGTTGGATTTTTTCTCATGTCTTTTCGCTGATTCATTTATAAACTTGCTATGTGGTTCTTCCATCGATTGTCTTCGTTCTTGATACGAAGGGTTTGCATTATTCCTTTGGTAGAATCTTGAAGCTGCTGCTCTATATTGCCCTCCTTGTTAGAAAGGTACACCAAATTGAATATAATATTCTTCTTCAAAGGTTTTTCCTTCTTCTTTAAGTGGACAGTCTTTTGTATAGTAGGGTCCTTTACATAGCTCACATCCCACTTGAGCAACATATACCTTTCCATTAACCTTCTTGATTTCTCTTCCAAGAATATTAAGTTGTGCTTGGATGGCAGCCAATCCATCAGAAGTTTTAGTACTTTTTGTCTTAGATGTTCCGTTGTGCCACTTTTGAGAATATTCGGCCATCTCTTGGGTGACTACTTTAGCATCGACAGCTGTTTTAGTTGGTATGGCACCTTTTGAATCAAGAATTTGTCTAGTCAGAACTTCCAATCCATCATAAACAAGACCACCTCCTGCATCTCTGTTAAGTAGTGTTAAGGGCATTTCTTCAATAGTTATTTGAATCTTTCTCATGCTTGGTAAAGAGTCTCATCAGGTTCTTGTTGAAAGTTATTGATCTCCTTCATTTTTTTTCAGTTCCGGCAGGTGGACAATACTTGCTTAGAATTTGCCTTTAGATCTTCCTAAGTTTTAATTAAACCAGATGGTTTGTTCCTTAGCCAACGACTCGTGGATCCAGTGAGGGACATAGGGAAAGCTCGAAGCATAATTTGACTCTTGAGTTATATTAGGAATATGGAATAGATCGACAGTCTCAAGAATTCTTTTAATATGCTTGTTCGTATCTTCATGATCTGAACCGCTGAAGGTGTTGTCACGAAGTTCTTTGAGAAATTGACCTTTTAGTTCAAAGTGATATTTGTCATCAATTTTAGGCCTATCAACACCCGATCCATAGTCACTTCGGGTCTTGTACATGTACTCTTCCATGGTTTCCGCCATTGTTTCTGCAACTTCTTCCTCGGAATTTTCCTCTTGATCAGAAAATAGATCGAATTCAGGTGTCTTAAAAAGCTTCCTAGATGAGCGAAATTCTCGTTTCGGATTCTCGAAAGGTGTAAATAGTTCTTTAGTTGAACTCCTTGTCATGCACTATCTGAAACAAAGGATAAACAATCAGTAAGATAGGCTCGAGAGAAAGAAAACATAGAAAATCAAGCACGGAAATCAAATACGAAGAATATGTTCCAGCTCTTGTTATATCAATTGATCAATACGTCGTATTCAATTAATTTGAATATGCTATATAGATCTGTTGAATGAATACGCTTTATTGGTTAAGAAAGTTAGATACACCGTATTCAATTAAAGTTAGATACACCGTATTCAATTAAAGTGGATACACAAACAAATACACAAACAAAACAAACAAACAAACAATAAAAAACAAATATACAGAATTTTACAATATTTTACACTAGTCTAAATTACAATAATTCTAGGGGTTAAGTTAATCTAATGTTAAAAACCAAAATATTAAATAAAAATAAAGATTAAACAATTTCACTCCCCGATAGCAGCGCCAAAAACTTGATGTGTCGTCCTGTAGGTTGTTATTTTAGTTATTCAAGTTTTACATTTGTATTTTGCTGACTTTACCTAAAACAACACTTTAACGGGCAGTGTACCCGATCAGATGTAGTTTCGTTGGTAAGTAGGGTGTCGATAACTAATAGCGAGAATGTTAATCTATAATTCTATCAATATTTTGGTTAACTAAACTAGGTTAATTTAAACTATGTTAGTTCTAATCTATGTTAAACCTATGCTAAACTTATGTTAGTCCTAATTCTAATGGCTAAAAGGGGGGGGGTTAGTCTGAGAGACTGGCACAGGTTTTGTGGTAACTTAGATCAATTTAAGACACAATAACACACGCAAGCAGATAATCAAAAGATAAAAGAGTGGTCTAGCCAAATATAAGAAAACTGTATTAACCATGATTAATCCAACTAAAACGCTGGTTTGTTTATTTAATGCAATAGGTGCTTATCTTGAGGCGGCATATCATTCTAAGATTTAGGTTGTACTTCTTCCTAAAACCTAGACACGTAGAATTCTGTCACAATTAAACGCATCCGCATAAAGCATCCGATTCGCTGATTATAATCTATCTTAGTAGGTTAATAATGGTGATCTTATTAAACCTCATCTCATGGAGACTTTACCCACTTACTGCTTAAAGGCAATTTATATTCCAGTAGTCCACTGTCCAAGTCTTTATCAAAGGAATCAGTACGTTATTTGTTGATCTCAGGTCACCTGCTAGTCTAACTTGTTCACATAAACCACAGGCAAAGATATGGAATTATCTGTGATCCTATTATTCTAGATATATAAATCACTATATTAAGAGTCATCCCGGCATCTAGCTAACTTGGTCCGTATCACTAGTTCCAGTTGAATGATAGGTCGCATACAAAAGCACGTAAACAAGTATAAATTGATAAACATAAACAACGATTCAACAATAAATTAAGCAATCGATATAAACAAACCAAACATTTAAATCTTCATAATCATGGCTAATAACCAAGGGTATTAGCCCTTAATCATTGTAATCAATACATGAATAATAATTTAACCAAGTTAAACGAATGATACCAAAAATCGAACGATTACTAAAGTATAGGAGAATACAAGGTGTTTTCTATGGAATTAATAGCTTTGCTTGACCTCTTCTGCTCTTCTGAAAATTGACTTTTGTGGTTAGGGTATCAAAAATATGATCAAGCACACCCAAAACTCGTTTTTAGGCCTTTTATTTTTACTGTCTGGAATTTGGTTAATAGGTCGTATTGGTTGAGGTCAATATGGAGTATTGGAGGTTTCTTGGAGTAGGGACCACGTTCAATATTTTCCAGAATATTTTATTACTATATCTTGGATACGGCATATAGAAGTCTTCTGGATACGGCGTATTGGACTTTGTTCTTCGTGGTTTCTTGTGAAGTGCAGGTACAGATACGTCGTATCTTCCTTGATGGATACGGCGAATTGAATGTCGGAATAATATTCTTCAGATTTCTTCGTTTAAGCTCTAGAATGCGCGCCTTTTTGCTAATCTTCACAAAGTACTCCATAATTACTGCAATTCTCAAATATAAATGATTAAGTATAAATTCTTGCAATAATTATAAAATATGGGTAATTCACATGGGATAAATGATGCTATAAAAGTGACGTTATTTGATACCATCAGTTACTATTCAGTGTCGTTGGGGGCATTGTTCACATATAAAAAAGGGGGCTAAACCCTAGATATATTCGACCATTTAAAAGTTTAGCTAGCATCGGTCCGATAGCTTACCAACTCGAATTGCCACAAGAACTCAACGGTATTCATAACACGTTCCATACCTCGAATCTGAAGAAATGCGTGTCTAATGAATCACTCGTCATACCTCTGGAAGAGATTCGGGTTGACGATAAGCTTAACTTTGTTAAAGAACCGGTAGAATCATGGACCGCGAGGTCAAAGAACTCAAGAATATCCGTATACCGATCATCAAAGTTCGATGGATTTCTCGAAGAGGTCCAGAGTTCACGTGAGAATGTGAAGACCAATTTCGAAACAAGTATATGCACCTCTTCACTAACACCACTCCGGAAGGAAACTCAACCTTGATTTCGGGACGAAATTCTTTTAACACGGGAAGACTGTGACAACCTGTATTTTTTAGGTCATTTTACGTCAATAAACTCGAAACTATTTACTTTGAATATTTACGCGTTTACTTTTAATTATAACCGTTAGGTTAAATCGCCTAAATCGAAAATCAACAATTAACGTAAACTGGCATTAAACAAATAAAAGTTTACGTCAAATAAGTGTTATATAATTATTACGAAGATAATTTATAACTTTTCATATTTTATTTTTATACTTTACGTAAAACGCTTACGTTTCGCGTTTTGAGCTTTCATGCATGCATGTAAACCGTACCACCTTTACCAATACCCACAATACTTATACTTTGTCAAAAATTTAATATTTCCCTCCCCATTTTACTTATATAAACCGGCCCTAGGCCTATATTTATACAAAATACACCAAGACACTTCTTACACAAAATCTACCAACTAGATAATTTTTTTCACCAACTAAACCATTATTTCTCCTAACCTACTTACACACACAATCATCTCATCCCCTTTTCTTACAAGGCAACGCCCCCATACTTTCATTAAGGAATGTGTTTCTTTGTCTTCTAGATATTTTATAAAGTTATTTAATCTTTTCCTATATAAGCAACACTTCCAATTCTTAACTATTTCATCACAAAAACAAAACAACTTATTCTCTCTTTTCCTCTCCTCAAAACCCATGGCTCATATAATCCATACAAAGTTTCAATTATTTTCCATTTTCTTAATATTTCAAGCATACAAGTGTGATCAAGGGTATTATCTAAGGTGTTCTAAGTTGATTTCCATGTTAGGGTTTTTATTTTAAGCAAGGGTTTTTCAATATCTAAGTTAGGGTTTTATAAATCAAGATTTGAGTTTTTGATAAGGTTTTTGGGTTGAAATCAAAGCTTAGGGTTTCTTTTGATCATAAACATTGTAAGCATTCTACATCTACTTTTTTATTTTCATACATATTGATTATGTTCTTATAGATTTTTATACTTACATAATGTATTTACATACATGAACACCAAAATTATTAAGTTATATCACCAACTAGTAGACTTTTATAAATGTTTTCAAGGAAATCAAGAACAACAATAGGCATATTATCAAGTTTATTATTCATAAACTAGCTTAAACACTTTTATAAATTATTTTATGTTTTGTTCTTATTATGGTGAAGTGTTAGATATGATTAGGTTAGTTTGGATGTGTTGATTGTGAAGGAGGTTGAAGTCGTTAGATTAGAGTTATTGTTTTGTAAAAATGATGTTAAAATTATAGTTTTAAAGTGTGTAAAACGCCCCTTAGGACAGCAGGTTTTAAACAATTAGTTACAGATTTTTCGACGAGTTAAAACCTTAAAAATGTGTTAGTACGTCTCAATACGATTCCATGCATATAGATAACTCGAAAAACAGACGTAAAACGAAGGAGATATGAATTTTTAAAGTTTACTGGCAACTATAATATTTTGACAGCTTTTGGGTAAAAATGTGGTCTGATCAGATTTTGTTTCGTGTTTTTGGGGCCTTTCTGGTCCGAACCGGCCTAAATATAAAATTAGAATGTTGCTTGGAATGATGTTTCGGTAACAACTTGCGAGTTTCCGAAGCCTAAAAGTGTAATATGAGTGAGTTAATCTTCATTAAAACTAGACAACTTTTATATAAAATTTCCTACACTTTTTCCTGACATGAATAGTAAAACAGTATTTTCGGACTTCGGGTCCGTTTACACTATAAAAACCTTAGGAAATAATATAACATCACTTATATAATTTTATACGCGTTTTAAACTTTATAAATATTATTTTATGTATTAACTAGACTATATATATATTGTCGTTGTAAAAATAACAAAAGTGGTAAATCGAGCGTAATAAACTATAATTACTTTTCTGGCTATTATAATATATTACAAACGTTTATACTTGAGAATTAAATGGTAAACTTAACATAAACATTATTTTGATTAGTAAGCTAAAACTAAAACTATTAGGTGGTGATATAACAATATAAAATATAGTGCATTATTTTATATTCAGTTGCATTATTCTAAATTGACCTATAATTAAATAGGTTGCATACCGGTCATTTGTGAAGTCATTCCTTGTTAATTTTTCCAAAGTCAATACCATCACTTAAGGTGAGATTCTTACTTGGGGTGAAAATTACATTGCTCATTTTACGTTTGAACGCAAGTTCAAATTTCTTGTTTACGGATTCGTCTAAGTATCCATTAACCTATGACAGCTAGTACGCCTTGTTTCATGAACCGTTAATTACCTCGTGTAAGCACGAATATTATGGACAGATCTATTGAGATTGACATCCCCACCAGGTTTGACTGAGTACATGTCAAACGGGCGCAGTTTCATTTGAGATACGTTACGGGTGTCCCAGATTAGGCACCCGCATGGGCATTTATTCTCTAGTACGGTTAACGCTTTGGTTTCATGAGTTTAGATAGTAGTAAACGCATTTTGTGTGGCTTATATTTATTATATTGCCATACACCCTTTAAAATCTTGTGGTTCACATTTATAGTTTTATAAACCTATGAACTCACCAACTTTATTGTTGACACTTTTAGCAATGTTTTTATCAGGTGCTTAGCTTATTGGAATTCTTGATGTGCTATATGGAGTCTTTATAGATATGGCTTCCTCTTCAAAAATTTATCTATCATTTAATACCCGTTTCCTTTTAAAACTTATTTATGCTTTCGCCATGACGTTTAAATACATTTGAATTATTGTAAGACTCTTTTGTTTTAAATCAAAGCAATGTGCTATTGTTTTCAAAACGTCCATATAGCGGTCGTACTTTATGCTTTGTGCTATGATGCTATGAAGTCACTCGCCCCTAGTTACCTTTCCGCTACGACATTTTGGGGGCGTGACACTTTTATTCATATAAAACGATGTATTAAGTGTTAACCTACATTGTTGGTTATGATTATGCTATTTTATGATGTTGATTTATTTATGCCATGGTTGTTTTTATCGTATACCTCTGCGTGTCGTGGTCTTACTTTACATATATGTTGTGCTCATTGCGCGTCGTGATTTTACCTTGGATGAAATCTCATTACATATTATATTCCTTGTGAACTTTAGGAAACAATGACAACTACGAATCAAGGGATGAGTTTTGCGGAAATCGACAGATTGTAGCCCAACAAGTGGCTAATGCTATCGGGACTATTGCTATCTACCAGGCAAAGACTCGTGTGGCTCACGATTTAATGAACCGGGTCGGATGGCAGGAAGACAAGGTAGCAGAGAATGCTAGCAATAAGTGGAAGTAGGAAGGTGACCACGGTGAAAGCTCTAGCCAGCAACAAAACAAAGAGCACAAGGTAATTAGAGCACACACTGCCGGGCCAAGCAACAAGAATGGCTATGCTAGAAATCTACCATTGTGTAACAAGTGCAAGTTTTACCACACTGGCCCGTGTACGGAAAAATATGGCAATTGCAAGCGGGTTTGTCATCAAACTAGAGAGCGAAGCGGAGGTCCTTAGTGGCAAAACAGAAAGCTGAAGGTACGTGTTATAAGTGTGGAGAGCCAGGACATTATAAGAGTGATTGTCCAAAGTGGAAGAGTCAGAACCATGTAAACAAGTGCTGGAAAGGAAAAGCTCACGGAAACTCTAGCATAGTGGCAAATAATGTTAATGATTAAGGAGAGACCTTCTCGTATTACCTAGTGAAACCTAAGCGGGAACTTTCTTAGACTGTAATTCCTATAGGAATTTGTGTTGTACTTTGATTGATTGAAATTTATAAACTAACACCTCTTATATATATAATATATAATAAAATATATATAATAAGTATAATATAAAAATAATCAATGAAACCGAGAAGTAGAATAGAATATCCTCGGGTCGTTTATCCCCAGCGAGGCTGTGCTTGAAAATCGATACAGTCGGAAAATTGGAGTTTGAATGAGATTAATGATTTTGAAGTGTAGAAAGCTAAATTAATCAATAATAAGCAAAAACGATTGAAAAAAACCTAAAAATTATGAAATTAAACTGAAAAACGAGAGCAGGAATCCCGAACAAGGGGTCAAAAACCTAAAATCTTAAAAATTATCCCTACAAAGAAATTTTTACTTCTAATCTACTCTAGAAGACTAATAATGAAGAATGAAAAAGACTAGACAGAAAACGGAGTCAAAACGAGCTTTAAAATGAAAAAGCAAAAACGGGGCTAAATCCCGTTCTTTAAAAAGTACGATTTTGCAAAAATGACCCTACAAATGTTTTTATATTTTTTCTAAGTAAAAGATGAGAAAGAATTTTTTGTTTAAAAAAAGAAAATTGTTTTTTTTGGGGGGGGGGGGGGAAACTTTTTATATATTTTTTATGAATTAAAAAAAGTTTAAAGAAAATAAATTATAAAAAATTAGTAATATTATGAACAGTAAAAATTACGAAAAAATACAAAAAAATAGATTAAGCTACGACTATCCTAGGAAAAATACCAACTTGAACTCACAGCTTATAAATAAGCCAGGAATAAGCCCACAAGGGCTGAAAGGCTTATTGGCAAAACGTGGTTAAGTTAATAACCACTTGGGCTTCTAACGAAGAAGTCCCAAGGGCACAGCGGTAGGAGTGTTTATAGAAAGGGTTGAGACCCGGGTTTGAGTCTTGCTCACCCGGGTTTCCTCTTATCCCCTTTTTTTGTAGAAAAATTTTGAAAAGCAAAAATGTTGATAAGCCCTTGCTTATCAACTTTTCTAAAAACACTTTTTAAAAATCTAAAGAAATAAGCTGTTAAACAGCTTAATATGACAAAACACTTAAACTTTTTATAAAACTTAACACTTACTACTTATTTTGAACAAAAAGTTAATAAGCTAAGCTTAAAACTTAAAAAGCTAAATTAAAATATTGAAAAGCACTTAAAATCTAAATCTAAGACATAAATAAGCTTGATAAATAAGCAGAAAATTGCAAGTAAAAACAGACAGTATGCTAATAATGGACAAAAGGCATTCAAAAATACAAATAAGCTAGGGAAATGGAAAATAAGCAAACACAAATAATGACAAACATCTAATGAGCATAATTGGATAAATAAGCAATAACAAGCAAATAAAGAGCATACACAAATAAGCAAAACAGTAGGCTACTAAAAGAGGCAGACTTAGCTATTTAACACTAAAGAGTAAAAATAGACAGCTAGCTTAATTTAGCTTTAAGGCACAAGGACTTAAGAAAAACTAACAAGAGGGCTTAAGAGACTAATAAGCTAAGTGAAACTGAAGATAAACAAAAGAGACTAGCTACCCTAACCTAAATAAGCCCTATGCATAGAATTAAGCTAGATAAAACAGACAGATAAGCTAAAAAATCAAATAAGCTATAAGCAAAGATGCTGAAAGACAGAAAGCCTAGAGACACATTTTGGGCTTAAAAATAAGCAACAAAAAGGGGGACCTAAGGTCTGAAACAAAGGGGCTTATTAAAAGAGCTTAAGGGCTTTCTAGAAAAGCCAAAGGCTCAGGATAAGGTTCACGGATAAGCTAGAAAAGGGCCCTTGGAAGTAAGCTTTTGCACCAGGGCAGTTTCAGTTTCTAGGGGCTAAAAAAATTGAGCATAGCTCCTATTGAGCTTATATTCAAAAATTTCATTTTCTAAAAACCAATTAAACCTGCTGGTTTTTGCTTTTGAAAAAGAGCTTTTTCTTTTTTTTTTCACTAAAAGATGACACCAATTTTTTGGCAGTTTGACTTAGGTAAAAGAATGACTCAAAACACTTTTAAAAACTTGTTTAGACACTCAAATGAGGACTCAAAACAAAGATATGAAAGGCTTTTACTCAGCTTAATCAAATAAGCTGTGTAAAGTGGCTTTTGACTTAACAATTTTTTATCAATCTTTGATAAAACTTAAATTACACTTTTTGCTTACAACTTTTTAGAAAAACAAGCTCAAATGAGCTAAATGCACTTAGCCAAGGATGGCAAAGTGACACCAACCCATAACCATCCCATTTTGACCCATTTTGGGCTTAACCCAAACACCCCTTTATAATTTTAAAAACGGGTTTTAACATTTGTAAAGACTAAGGTAAGCACTAAATTTTAAAGACAAGTATTGAACAAGCATGGTTAAGCACAAAAAGGTAAAAAGAAAAAGCAAATAAGCACTTTAATAAGCTAATAAGCAAAAAGTAGAAATAAGCTATTTTAGGCAGTTTTCTCTTTAAGCTTAAACAAAGGCATACAATCAATAGAAAACACAAATAGGACATAAACAAGTAAGAAAAGCAAGAATAAGCTAAGAATAAGCACTTAATAAGCTATTGCTACAGTACTCATAAGCTGAAAAATTAAAAAGAGGGCATACCTTAACTCCTTGCTCAAAACAGGAGTAAATGAACCTAAATAAGCTCTAATCCTACCCTTAGCTTATAAATAAGCTAAACTAAATACCCAATGAGCCATCCATGTTTGCTCATTCATCCATTAGCTTAATCAAACAGTAACTTTTTTTTTTAAATAGGGAACTTACAATCTGTCCAAGCTTTTGGCAATGAGTTTAAGCTTTTCAAAGCTTAATGACCAAACCCTAAGTGTCTCCCATGAGACTCTAAAACCAATAAGCCATCCCTTTCTGCTTATTCATCCATAAGCTTAATTCATCACACCTTTTTCTTTCTGGTTTTTTTTATTCTTAAATACTTGTATAAGAATTTAACAACAGCTTAATAAATGGCTTATGTGAGAGCTTATATGATGTTTTAAAAGAAACTTAAGCAAGAGTAAACATAAAACTGAATTTCATTAAATTTTTAAAAGTACAAGTACAATAAAGTTTAACTACTTAAAACTTAACACTGAACTCTAAAAACTACTCTCTCAAAAAATCTCACCCCTCTCAATGGCTTACAAGGGCTTTTTATATAAACGAGCTAGGGTTTCACTTTGGTCTTTTGTCTTTAACCTTGTGTGCTTGTTTTCTGAGAGAAGTGAGTCTTGTGTGTTTGTTGTGTGTGTGTAGAAACACAAACCAATCTGAACCCTTCATTTTTCTTGTTGCCCACTTAAATTGATCTCAACCCTTGATCGAATGTTGTACTTTGGATTGCCAGCGTGGACCTTGGTCATGTGGGGGGTAGGGTTTATGATTGTGAAGGGTTTGGAGGTATGTGGGATTGTTAACGAAGTATGAAAGTGACAGGATGTGGGGTTGGGAGTTTGGCGGGAAAGGGTTGGGAGAGATGTACAGTAGTTTAAAACGCAGGGTGTGGGTTTGTGGGTTTGTCACAAATGGTCCTTCAAGGATATAGGTGTTATTGCAATTTTAGTCCATGTGGTTAATGTAAGATTTAGGAAATGGCAAAAATAGTCCCTCATGGTTATAAAGTCGTTTGCAAAGTTAGTCCTTGTGGAGTACAAGTTTTAACTGTTGGCAGAATTGACCCTTGTAGTATATCTTTGGTGTATTGGCAGTATGAGTCCCTTACAAGTATTTTCTTCATTTTCTTCATTAAATAAGTTAGGGACTTGGCAATTTTGGCCCCTAAACTTATTTTTCTTCATTTATGGCTTCGGGTTTGACTTTTGGATTTGTCGGGGTTGACTTTGGTTGACTTTTTCAGACTTGGGCTTTGTCTTGACTTTGTCTTTACCATACTTTTCCATTCCGTGTCCGGTTTTGTCGTTTTGGCTTCGTTTTTCGTCCTTTTCTTAGATATCCGTTCCTGCACAACACAATTAGCAAAACAAGCATATTTTTGGCATTTTAAGTCCGTTTTTGGTTATTTTAGCTTGTTTTTAAAGGTAAAAGGTATGTGTAATTAAACACATACCAAAAATCCCCCATACTAAGGTATTGCCGTGTCCTCACGCAATGCTATGAAGTAAGCATTTAGAAAACTAAGAATCTCAATCACCCTCGACTAATAACCTCGAAAAGTAGCTAAGTGTTCATCGAGGAAGTTAAAGACTCATAAGTTTTGAAAAATCCCCGTCTTTACCATTTATATATATACACTTATTCCTACACATCTTTTTGTATTTTTCATTTTTCATTAATCAACTAACTAGAACGTTTACTTTTCGTTATTTAAAAACTATAAGGGTTCATAGAACAAGATGCATTTCGGATCCGAGAATGCCCATCAAAGAAGGATTAAATTCATCGTTCTCGACCTTTAACTTATTCCAAAACCAAGCTAAAACGATATCAGCTGTTAATTTATGGTGTAGGATGCATAACTTCTACTATATTGCCAACTTGTAAACTTTTCACTCACGACATTTATATTTAGTGTATGTGCTAATTTTGAATTTCAACCATGGATCAATGTTTGGCAACCTTTCTATGTTTCTGTTCCACTCCGAGAGGAATAGTGAGTTTGAAGGCGAAGATCATTCCCATGTAGCGACTTTCGGTCTCGGTCACATCCCACTTGCGGTTAAGTGACCAAGCCTTTTGGATCAACAACAGGACTTTCAGTTCGGGATTCACTGACCTTTGGTTTCAAATACTCTCAGAGGTTTTTCCTGTATATACATAGCTTATTAAAATATTAACCAATTTCAATAGCTTATTTGAAAATTAAAAAAAGAGCTCTCTTTATCATACTTAATTTTAATACTTATGCAATTTGTGACCCTCACCTTTTTTAAAGGCTGTTGTAAAACCATCGGTTGTGAGCCGGCAAGATGCAGCCAAAACTTTTATCAGGTCTTGATAATAATTCTTTTCTATGGGCTTTCTTTCGGAAGGCTGTAACATCGGTTGTGAGCCGGCAAGATGCAGCAAACTTTTATCAACCCACAGTTTATTATATTTTTGCTTTTTTCATCATTTTTTTTATCACATTGGGGGGAAAAAGTTCTTCTTTTGAAAATTCAAGTATAAATTTGAACTAAGGCTAAAGTTTTTGCTATATACTACATAAAAATTATTGATTTAAGTTTAATTTTCAAAAGTAGCACGCATATTAATCAGGTTAGAATCTTATGGGAGAAAAAGCGACAAATTACTCACATGAGCTCTTAAGATTTCCAAATAATTCCTTGGGTTTTGATCCAACTCATACTTAACACTATCATTTTTTGTTCTTCGCAAATATTCGCGAACGCTTAGTCTAAAAGTTAAGGAACAAGCTAGAGCTCAACACGCTCGATCGAGTCAAAATTTACTCTTATTCTACCCAGCAGGAAAGTCAAAATTGTGACAAAACACTTATTTTATTTTTGAAATTTTTTAAATTTTTTCATTTTTTTGAAATTTTGGTGGTAAAAACGGGATTACGTGAAAACAACGGCTGCAGGCACAATCAAATCGAAGATCCCCCCCCATACTAGAATGAAACATTGTCCTCAATGTTTTTACGAAGGGTCTCTACGTAAATCCTAAGCCGTTTATGAATTATGCTTAAAGATAAACGTTAGTCGATAAGATTAGGATATCGGATTCCCAAAATGAAGCTGAGGATTGTGAGCTCTGTGTGATCGAATGACAAATACCTCGTGAGCACGAGAGGCTTCAAAAATCCGGGACATCCTGGACAATACAGCACAAAACACAAAACATGGAAAAGGTAGAGGCAAGCCTCCTCACAACAAAACGTAAACACTTATGTCATTACTAAGCTAGCCCCCCCATATACTAACTACTGCTAAAACTAGGATAAGCATGTGGGTTGGCCTCCATGAGCGCTTGTTTAGGGTCACTAAGCTTGACCCAATTCCCTGAATTTAATTGTCCTTAGGGAAGGTTTGGAGGTCCGGGATATCCATAGCAGGGATATCACCTCCAAAGTAGTGCTTGAGACGATGACCATTTACTTTGAAATTTGGCCCGGAGTTTTGGGATAACTCAACGGTGCCATACGGAAAAACTTGAACAATGGTAAATGGTCCTGACCAACGGGACTTCAATCTTTGCCGGAGAAAATTTTCAATCTTGAGTTAAAGAGGAGACTTGATCACGAGTTGATGAAAACGCGGTTTTTTGTCTTTGCGTCATGAATCTCTTTGTTTCCTTTGTAAATCAAAGAATTTTCATAGGCTTGATCACGCAGTTCACTTAATTCATTGAGTTGAACTTTGCGTTGATCACCCGCAGTTTTGAGATCAAAGTTTGCATGTTTAAGGGCCCAGTAAGCTTTGTGCTCCAACTCAATCGGCAGATGACATGCCTTTCCATATGACTAGTTGTAAGGAGTGCAACCCGATGGGTTTTTTGTACGCTGTATGGAAAGGCCCAAAAGAGCTCATCCAGTTTGTTCTTCGACCAAGAGGCACGATTTTCGCCCCCACTTTTTTTTTTCCTTTCAAGAATTCTTTTTAAACCACGATTCGATACTTCAACCTGCCCACTTGTCTGGGGGTGATACGCGGTGGAGAGACGATGAGTAACTCCATATTTAAGCATGACCTTTGCAAACTGGTCATTGCAAAAATGTGTTCCACGATCACTGATGATGGCACGAGGGGCACCAAATCTGGCAAAGAGAGATTTAAGAAATTTGCAAACTACTCGGGCGTCGTTGGTGGGGAGCGCCTTTGCTTCAACCCATTTTGACAAATAGTCGACCGCCACGAGTATGTATTTGTTGCCTCTAGAAGATGGGAAGGGTCCCATGAAATCGATGCCCCAAACGTCAAAGATTTCACAAACTTGGATGGAATTTTGATGGCATCTTCACCCTTTGTGTAATTTTTCCTTGTCGTTGGCAGAGTCACAATTTTTTAACCAACTATGTGGGCATCTTTCTTTATATATTGAAAGGCCACAAAAGAATCCGGCATCAAAGACCTTTTTGGCGGTGAGATTTGCACCGTGATGTCCCCCGGTGGGTCCATTGTGGCAAGCTTCGAGAATGTCGAGAGCTTCTTTGCCGTGCACACACCGCCGGATCATTTGATCCGCACAGATTTTGAACAAGAAGGGGTCATCCCAGAAGTAGTGTTTGACATCTTTGAAAAACTTGTTTTTCTGTTGATGACATTCCTTGGAAATGATATTCCCCCGCATGGGTAGTTTGCAAAAATGCAACAATCCATGGGGTACTTAGCGTACTATTAACTCAAAGTGAAACCCGATCCATGAGTTCTCGAGAGGAAATGTTTCCGTTAATTTCCTTGTTTCGAGTCTAGTTTATCTTGATGTGGGTTCTCAGTCGTGGAGGAAAGATGATCGGCGGCCAGATTCTCTGCTCCTTTTTTGTCTCGGATGACAACATCAAATTCTTGGAGCAAAAGGATCCACCGCATCAGTCTTGGCTTAGCATCCTTTTAGCGAAGAGATCTTTATAGTAGATTGTGGTCGGTATACCACTTTGCTATTAGGACAAAAAAAAACAAAGATTTGAACGAAATTTACTCAAAATCGTACATACGGCAAGTAATTCTTTTTCGGTCGTAGTGTAGTGTGCTTAAGCTTCAGTCATGTTTTGCTGTGGGCACATGTGAATGGTTTGGTAATGCTTGTTTTTTTGTTGCCTAGGTCTGCCCCAATTGGCAATAGGCACTTGCATCCACCACATTTAGTTTTGAAGGGCAAAGTCCCAGGGGGAGCATCAAAATCGGGAAAGCCTCTGGCATTTTCTTTTAAGTGTATTAAAGGATTCGATACACTCTTTTGAGAAGAAAAATGGAGGTCTCCTTTTTCAAGCATGGTGTGAGTCATTGGGCGGGAATATTTTGAGAGCGAGGTCTTGTATGAAACGTTGGTAAAAACCGGCATGCCCAAGAAAACTTCGAACACCTTTCACAGTAGTCGGGTGAGGGAGCTTGGCGATAACGTCAACTTTATCTCGGTCGACCTCAATTCCCGACTTAGAGATTTTGTGTCCAAGACAATGCCTCTTTTTAACTTAAAATGGCTTTTCTCCCAGTTTTGGCCTAAATTGGTGTCTTCACACCGTTTTTTTAAACATTTGTCATATGGGGATTGCACATGTTAAAGAAAAGAATCCCCGTAAGACTAGAAAAAGTCATCCCTTATACACACTTCCTTTGTTTTTTCGATTCTTTGTCGTGGATGTTTGCCATCATTGTTTTTTTTACATCGTTGGAACGTGCAAGGTGCATTGCATAGGCCCAAAGGCATGCGGTTGGTAGGAAAATGTTCGTATGGGCAAGTGAATGGGTTGTCTTTTCTTGGTCCTTTTGATCTTTAGGAATCTGTGAATAACCCGAACAAGCCATCGACGGAAACAATAGAATTGGTTTCCTGCAGTCTTTCGAGCATTTGGTCCATGAGGATAAGTGGGAAATGTCCTTCAGGTTGCATCATTCAAACTTTTTATAGTCGATTGCATTACTCTTCACCCTTGTGACCAATCGATCGGGTATAGTCGGCTTTTTATAATGATCATTTTCATCGTTTTTGTCCTGCTAAGTTTGAAAAAGTAATGACATAAATCAAATATATCAGCAAAGAAGCACACATGCATCTTATGGAATGAAATCATGAAAGCTAGAGTAGAGCTTACCTAAGAACAGACAGATCTTGTTATGCAGTTGAAAATGAAATAAGTGAGTGCTTCAACTCACTTATAGATGACAACAGGATTGGTTGATGGAAAAAATGCAAAGGACGATAGATAAACATGAAAATGGACTGATGTAATCTGTCCTAACATTAGTATGAAGTTTGAAGCACTCAAGGATCATCACAGGTATCATTTTCAATAACCTTAAACTATTTTTTTTCTCTTTTATAGGAATTGTTATCATTAATAGTTAAACTAAATGTAAAACTATTATTTCTGTTTTATAGGAACTACAAAGTGGTGCCAAGTGGTGAGAGCGTGTTTGAAGTAAGGAATGGGTATGAGGGGTTTAAAGTAGATGAAAGGTTAAGCACATGCACTTTCAGGGGGTGGCAATTGACTAGTCTTCCATGTCAGCATGAGTTTGCAGCTATATACTTCCTATATAGAGATCCTAAAGAGTATGTTTCAAAATGGTATAAAAAGGAAATATTTATGTCTGCTTATAACCATTACATTGAAGGAATGAATAGAATGGATCAGTGGCCTTCTACCTCCTATCTAAAGCCATTACCTCTGATCAAAAGAAGAATGCCTGAAAGACCACCACATAAGAGAAAGAGAGATGTTTCAAAAAATGATGGTAGAAGGTCTTGGCTAAGTAGAAAGGCTCATGTTAATCATTGTACTCTTTGTGTTGCAACTGGACATAATCAAAGGGCTTGTCCATCAAAAAGAGAAGGCTCTGCAAGTGCTGTTGTGAATACTCCCACTATGTATGTAAGAGGTGGAACAAGGTCTAGCAAAGGTGGTAAGACACCTAGTGTATCTTCAAGAGGTGGTAAAAAGGCTATAAGAGGTGGAACAGAGGTATCCACACCATCATCACTAACTGTAGCTTTTAAAATGTCTACAACCTTTGCAAGTTCTGGTGTGAAGGTGACTGGAAGTGGTGTGAGGCTAGGGATGGTGTATACATAAGGGGTAATAGTCCAACTATGTTTTCAAGTAATGAAAATAAATGGTTAAGGACAATTAATGGAAAAGTGGTTAGAAATAAGGGCAGAGGAGATGGATCAAAATCAAAGATGTATCCTGATGGAATTAGACCTATTGGATATGGTGTGTCTTGGGATCCAATTGATGAAGAGACAATGCTAGGAGTAAGGCTTTCTTACCTTATACACATTGCACTTACCTTATTCATTTGACACTTATACATAAGTAATAATGTTATGTTTTAGTTGCAAGATAGTATTGGTCTTCCTAGACCAGCATGGCTAGCTGGAATTACACCAGAAGATGTTAGAATCCATGCTGAGCAGTATCAAGCTCAAGCTATTATTCCATTTAGTAATTCATAACCATTGCAATCCCAAGATAAAGAACCAGTTCAAGAAGCATTGCATGATGAATAACCAGTTTAGGATAAATAACCAGTTCAGGATGAAGAACAAGTGCAAGATGAAGAACTAGTGCAGGAAGAGATACCAGTGTAGAGGAGAGTATCGGAAAGGTTAAAGATGAAGAGCTTTGGTAGGAAACTAGAATCAGGACCAGGCTTGATAGAAGATGATGCAATTTCAGTTGAGTAGTTGTTATGGTAGACTTAAAATGACAAGTCACATGTTAAACACTGTCGGTAACCCTTAATCACTTCACTTCAATACTATGTTGCTCGAATACAAGTAGAAAGGAGAAGGAAATTAGAAGAAGTTTAGAAAGAGAAAATGGAAAGTTTACTTGCAAATGGAAAAAGTTTACAAATGAATCAACACCTTCTCCTTCATTGGAGAGGGGTATTTATAGTGAAGACTAAAAGGCTTGCATGCCTTTAGTAATTCTACGGGCCGGGCTCGGGTTTACTTGGGCTTTCGCCCAATACACGTGACCGATTAGATTACAAATAAGAGCCTGTTTACCCGTCTAGCCTATTACAATGTATATTAATTTAGTGATCGAGACCTAATATAATTATGAATGAACTTCCATTGTTCGACTCAATATTTTGAGGCTAACAATCTCCCCCGAAGTGAGTTCATTGTGACACTCCCTCGTGAGATCAATGAGATTGCTATAGTCGTTAAGCTCTTGTGATCTTTGTCTCTGTCTACGTTGTAGGCTTGTTCCTTCATGCTTTGTGATCTTTGATCTTGAGCCTTTGTCATTGTCTTTAGACTTCGTCTTTTCCGTCCGAGATCTTTAAATCTTTATCCTTCCGTCTTGATCGTCTTTGCCACCTTGCGATCTTGTGTCTTGACCAACATGCTCATACTTTGCATCATCTTGAAAGCTTGCTAACAATCTCCCTTGATAGACTTGATATCTTTGAAGGAAGATCTTGTATATCAGAGTTTGTGCGGAAGTCTTTGTCTTTAATTCTTGAGCTTTCATGATTCTTGAATCTTGATGCTTATAGAATGTCTTTGTAGTTTGAGCATGAGCATGTGGTAATGAATCCGACTTCAGCTGGAATGAGGCATCACCATCTCCATCTTTATGTATCCTGAAATAAAACAGTTAGCAATAAAGCGGGTGGACGAATATGGCTTTGTCATTCGTCCGGATTTGGTTAGATTAACCTCCGGTTCCGTAGGACCGTTTTACAGTATAAATACTGTACCTGTGATCAGGTAGATTCAAAGAATCTCCTTGACAGGGTTTCCAGCTCAAAGCGTAGGGTCTTCTAACACAGATGTATTAGATTTGCCATGCTTGCTAGTTCTCATTACCGGAACGTCTCAAAGCAGACAACACGGTAAGAGTGAATCAGATAGTTACTATCTTTCTGATTATGTCGTCAATTCATTTACTGGACCTTTATCGATATCCAGTTGACACAAGCTTGATTCATATAGAATCTCGCAAGTCACCTACCGCAGTGCTGTTTGATGATGACACTGGAAGGATTTCCATTCGTCATTGTGAATACTAAAGAGTATCACTCTGAATGTTCTGGCAGAATCACAAGGATAATGCGTAGGACTCTTGTTAACAGCTTGTGAACTTAATGATGTTCAACAAGTGTTTGTCATGGAATGTGTCCTAATGAGATTTATTTGATGATCTCTTGGCTCTAGACTCGATTAGTGCGTTTTGGTTTTAGTAATCGGAGGCTGGAGCAGACTGCCACCTATTCAATTATCAACTAAATCGAGTCGAGAATCAGATAGAAGTCGTGAGTATCTTCGTGACTAATGAGACAAGATTCCAGTGAGAGAAACCGAAATGGCTTGAAAGGTTGTGCATTGCATCACTGGGTCTATAATGTCGTCTTCAATGTCAGCAATCAACATTGTGATTCTGACAGCATATGTATTGACCCGGTTTCTGCCTAAGTTGTGTGGAGGGCTTCTTTCTTTAGACCCTTTATCCATATATTTCTTTTTAATTCTTCAACCCCTTCAATGCTTACCAAGACGTCATTACTAACACCTTGTTGTGATTGTTCCAGTGTTAGCTCAATCATAGACGCATTCTCCCTATACAATTCATCTCTAATCATACCTAAGGACTGCTATTTCTAAAAAAGGAGACTGCTAACAGAGAGACTCAAGATTTTGAATCTAAATGTTGTGGGTAATGCTAGCTTGAGGCACGATAGGGCTGTCACAGTATAAAATGTTAGGTCTGAAAATCAGAACAATAAGCAATATAATGTAGAGTCTAGAGAGAGAAAAGTAAGCGAGAAAGAGGGTAGAGATTTGATTAGAGTAAAATTAGAATGAGATTAAAAACACCTCAAGACCCCTCATAAATGAGTGGTGGAGGGTATTTAGTACCCCAATTACAAATATGAGCATTGGACCCTTGTCTTTAGACTTTACATTTAGCCCCATTGTCTTTTAGACTTTTTCTATTTAGCTAAGTCTTGTGACTTTATTTTAGTCACGAGCCTTTCACTTACCCTATTACACAATATTATTATTCTATTTATTACAAGACTTCTATCTTAATAAGATCGCCACTTTTATCAATCCTAATAATCTTCCCCCAAGGGACGATCATTAAGATCTCTCTTGGATTGCATTAATGATCATCATTTTCTTATTCCTAACAATCTCCCCCTAAGGGATGATCATTGAGATTTCTCTTGTGACTTTGAACTTTAATACTTGTTTGTATTGAGTCTTGTTGTGTAATAGTGGTCTTGTTCAAATCATGCTCTTGTGATCTTGATCTTGATCTTTTTATTATCCTTTTTTTCTATTGCCTCGAATCTTTTCCATATCATCATTTCTTTACCATGAATCCCATCTTGATTTATCATTATAGAATGCTTCTAACCAACATACTCATACTTTCTTGACATCTTACACTCTTTCTCATGTAGAACCTTTGTCTTGATCAATAACTTGATGATTTGAGGAAGTTCTTTGGTTTATCAGAGTTGCGGAAGTGTATCTTTGAACTTTGAGTATGAGAAATGAAGGTATGAATTACGACGGTGTTCTTGCTTCTGAAAGGTAGAGATGTTGTTGATGTTCTTCCCCCCAATTGCTTCCCCCCAAATAAACAACCAGACCGTATCACACATACGTCTTCATTTCTTCCCCTAAATGTTTGCCACTCTATCAAAATATCCAGCTTTAACACTTCTCATTATCCCCTATATGTCATTTTGGATGACCATCAAACAGTAATCATAATCTTGAAACGAACCTGAATATTCGGTAGTGAAGTCCATGTGAGGAGTGCGGTCCTAAGTATGAGAGACAACATCTAACTTTCAAATCCAACAATATCCCCTTATCAATATTGGACATCAAAAGTAACCTAGTAATTCCCCACACTTTACTTGGATAAAACAAGGAAATGTTGTTTGTGTTTCTTTCCGAAAACAAATTCCAAACAAATACATAACTACAATCTACTTAGATTACTAGTTAACACTAATTGAATCATTAAACAATCATTTTCAAATTAGTGACCTACGTTCAACATTGGCTTGATGTTAGCACTGGTAGGATATCAATCATAACATTGTGAAATACTTAATTTAAGTATCACTCTTGAATGTTCCGGCAATGTCACTAAGACATGCACTATCACATAGACATATAAGCGACTCTTGTACTTTTTGTATCTTTGATGTTTAATACAAATGTACTTTTGTGTCCTATGTGAGATTTATGATTTGATCTCATTTGGCTCTAGACTCAATAAGTGCTTTTTGGTTTTTGTGATCGGAGGTTGGAGCTGACTGCCACCTTTTCAATATCAACAATCTCGGAGTGAGATGTAAATAGATTATGCATTTAATCTCTGTGATAATGAAACAAGATTCCTTTGAGAGAATCTTGAGTGGCTGGGAAGGGTTGTGCATTGCATCACTGGGTCCATGATGTCTTTCTTCAATACCAAATATCATCTTTGTGATATTCGATAGATTATGTATTGACCTAGTTTCTGCCTTATGTTTGTGGAGGGCTTCTTTCTTTTCACCCTTTGCACATCATTTCTTTTTCATTCTTCAACCCCTTCAATGTCTACCAAGACGTCATTACTATCATCATGTTGTGATTATTCTGATGATAGCTCATACCTTAGTTGACATTATTCCCATTCACATTCAACTCCATCATACCTAAGGACTTATATTCTATCTATGGAATGTCCCTGGGTAGATCCCTCCGGTTCTGGTTAGATCATGAGATAATACCTAACCTTACCACCTTATTTCTTCTTTGATCATCGTGAGGTAGTTGGTTGTTGGGTATTAAGATTAGAACCATAAAACCTTTTGAAAATCAATCAAAGTGTTTGATATAAACCAAAATATTTAACACTTTGAAAGTTTCATTTTTTTTAGAAATACTCCCCCTACACATGTGCATTAACATTCAAAATTCTTTTGCACAAGGAGGAAAGAGTTGATTGCACATTAAGTCTTTTAGATCACTTTGTTATTCCACACACATAAGCATTTATCTTTCTTGATCATATTTTAATCCAATTTTCTCCCCCTAAAAAATAACATACCATATGATATTTTTGATATCAATGGATTAAAATAGCTATATGAGATTTTGAAAACACATGGGAGAAAACGGATATAGCATGATTATCATTTGAAACCTTTTTGAATGTTCTAAACAAATTTGAAAAATAGTTACGTCAAAGTATATAAATATCTAAAACGTATGGTCAGTAGATTGCTCACTCCTCATCCTGTTAATTTCAGGAAACGGTCGTAACCGGACACAATCTTCACCATTTGCACGCTTATCGATATAAACATACTTGACCACAACTTCTTTTAAATCGATTATTATTCATTTGTTCAAAACATTTTCATTTGTATACCATTTTGCTTGAGCTCAAGATTTTGAATATCTTAAATGAAATAGCTCAAGTCCAAGAAGTTGTAAACTTCCCGTTGTGAGGATAAATGTACAAAAATGTACACTTTCCTTTATTTGAAGAATGAGTCCTAAGCTGACATATACTTAGAAGTCGTATGTCCCGAGCACACTTTTTGAAAATATGTTGATAAAATATTGCTCGAGACAAAGAAGATTTCTCTTCTTTTAAAGATAAAGCGCACTGAAACGTACACTTTTTTTTTGAAAACCGGGTTGTTATCTGAAATTTAATAACAAGCCATTTTGGTGAGCAAACTTTTGAAACATTTTTGAAAATCTTTTTTTTAAAAAGATGAATAAATTTTGCTCAAAACAAGAAGATTTCTCTTCTTTTTAAGGTAAAGCGCACTGAAACGTACACTTCCCTTTTATTTGAAGACCGGGTTGCAATCTGACATTTGATTACAAACCATTGACATCGAATTTAGACAACAACTTTTGGAACCCATTTAAGCACGGTGCTAACGGGTTTACCAAATTTTGAAAACCAATTGAAAGTTGTGTCAAGTCGATGTAAAGATGTTGAGTTCCAACGAGGGCTATCTGATATATGATTACAAACTATTCCATTGACATCGAATTTAGACAACAACCTTTGGAACCCATTTAAGCACGGTGCTAACGGGTTTGCCAAGTTTTGAAAACCATTTTAAAGTTGTGTCAATTCGATGTAAAGATGTTGAGTTCCAACGAGGGCTTGAAACCGGTGTTTCATTTGAAAACAACTCTCGTGGAATCAACGAAGATTTAAAATTCCTTTTGATTTTCCATTGATTATTGAAACTCGGTGTTTCTTGAGGATTTTTAAATCTTGTTGACGAAGAAGATTTCCATTTGTTATTAACAATTGGTGTATTATTCTGCAAATTCATTTTTGAACCATTTGAAAATCTTCCACTGTTTTTGTTTTTCAAAACCGAGTCATTCTTCTTTTGCATAAAAAGCAATTCAGTTTTTAAATATTTGAAAGATTTTAAATGACTTTGCTTTTGTCTCCACACTTGTTTTACCTGTGTAAAACGAGAATGTGGAGTAATAAAAACTTGATTCTTTCCTTTTAAAGTACTTGTCTTAAAACTCTTTTGAGAAGTAGATGCTTTAAAAGTTTGAGATTCCTTAATTGGCCTCCACACTTGTTTTACCGGTGTAAAACAAGAGTGTGATGTTTCAAAAGATTGATTCTTTGCATTTGAAGCTCTTGTCTTAAAACCCTTTTGAGGAAAAAATGTTTCAGAACTTTGAGATTTCTTAGAAAACTTCCTATCTTTTTGTAAAGAATAGGTTGTAAACTGAGAAACCCTTCTTAAAGACGTTTTTGAGGATTCACCCGTGTGAACCTTTTTCGAAACACTTTCTTTAGGTTTTGAAGATTTTGAAACATTGATGTTCCATTTTTTCCGATTAAGAGAATCAAACTTCACTTTTAAAGCATTATACGAAGTTCTCAACTCATGATATTCTTTTTGACAAGAACGAATATCTTGTGATGCCAATTTTGATTCCAAAGATGCAATTTGTTTCAAAAGTTGATCTCTTTCATTGTTAAGTAACGGTGGTTTTCCCAAAATTGAAGAATTATCAAGCTTTGTTTCCACACGCTTCCCTTTCAGATTTTCAAGTTGAGTCCTTAAATGATTAATTTCTTTCAAAAATCGATCTTTTTCGGCTTTAGAATCATCAACCTTACGAGCCAATTGTCGTTCAAGAACAACTTTCGTTTTTTCAAGTTTTTCAAAATACGCCTCAAATTTAGCTGTTCTGTTCGACAATTCAAGCTTGACGTCATTAAAATCTTTTGTTTGTTGAGTTAAAACCTTTTCAAGCTCGACAAACTTTGTTAGAAACTCACATTTGGCATTATCACAAACATTCTCCCTCGATTCCATGTTAAGTTTAGAAATATCCAACTGCTTCTTTTTGAAAAATTTAATTTTTTCGAGAATGTTTTTAAACTTAGTTTCAGCAAATTCAAACAATTAAGACTTCAGATTTTCTGCCTCGTCTTGTGTTACATTTGAAGTTTTTGTTTGGACCCGCGACTTTTTGATTGAATCAAACAAGTTTTTGTAAGTCAACTTCAAATGTTCATTCTCCTTAATTAATGACGCCACACGATATTCTAACTCAATGTTTCTCGTTTCAATCTCATCAAAATCGTCCTTAACTTTGGCTTCATCACATTGATATGTCTCAACATTTGACCTTTGAACCGACTCAAACAAATCTTTATAAGTCTGTTTCAAATGAGCATTTTCGAGTTGTAATGATGCCATAAAATTCTCATTTTCTTTTTGCACTGTTTTCAAAGAATTATTTTCTCGAGACTTGTGTTGAAGTGCGATTTCAAAAGCAATACTCTCTGCCTTAGATTTTGACAAATCTTTTTCCAATTCAACAATTCGTTTTGAGAATCCCTGAGTGACTTCAAATGAAACATCGTTTGACTCTTTTGAAATTCTTTCAATTTCATCATGTAAATCCTTATTCCTTATTTCTATACAAGAAGTTATGACAAGATTCTTGATATCTGCAGTTAAGGATGCTTCCAAGAGTTGATCTTTCAATAAATCATTTTGATTCTCAATTTCATCAAGATAGACATCATTTTGCTCAAACGCATCTTTCATTTCTTTTATATCTCTGTGAAATAGATCCTGAAAAGCATCAAGGTAAACCTGTAATTCATTAAGAATTGGTTTAACTTGTTTTTGACAAAACTCAATACGTTCAATATATGCCGGTGATGTGTAAAAAATGCTTTCCCTTTTACTGTTCTGTTTTATTAACAGAGACAGCATTTCAAAACCAACTTTTATATTGTATAACTCTTTGATCAAAGGTGACTCACTCAGCATACTTTTTGTTTCTAGAATCTTAACAGAATCTTTAACACAGGGAATAGAAGAAGATGAAAAATATGTTTGCTCAGCAGAAAGCTCTTTTTGAGGAACAAAGTCTTTATAAAGTTTGTTCAACTTTTCGTAGTCGATTGGTTGAATCTTTAACTCTTGAACTTTTTCATCTTTTTGAAACTCATTCATTTTTAATTGACTCTTTTCAGCATCCTCAAAAGTTTCCTCAGAATCAAACACATGCAGTTGTTAATTTTTATCACAAAGTTCAGAAGCACGATACAACTTAGGAATTTTAGTATAAGCTTGTGAAAGAACAAAAGGACCGTTATATCCCACACCCGACTTATGTAAGTTGCCCTTAAAAGCTTTTTGTTCACTTGTAAGCAACCGAAGTGTGTCAGTTGATCTGCCCATTTTACAAACAACGTTTTCAAGATCTTTGATTTTATCTTGTAACTGAATAATATCATTAAGATATTTTTCCTCTTTGTCACGTTGTGTTTGTTTGAAAATCGTTTGTGTCTTTTGAAGTAATTGAATTATTTCCTCGTTTGATCCCATTTTTTCTGATTTAATCACAACGAACCCAAAAATTACAAACACAACCCCAAAAATTCAAACCAAATTCAATCCGAATACTAACACACTTGAACCAAAAACTTCAATCACACACAAACCAAATCTCCCACAGATATCACGGTTGACACAAAAGTATCAATCGAAAACGAATCAAAAATTACTTTTCAAAAATTTCTACGCAACTTGTACCTCAATTATACACACAATATTGACACCGGCCCAAATTTCTATCACTAATCAATTAAAAGAACTCAACTTAGACATTACTTATCTCAATTTGGAAAGCCCACTGCTCGGGTCCAATATTACAAGCCGAAAACCAAATTTCGTCTAAAAGACCCACCACTCAAAACCTAAACACTTTTCACAAATAAAACGCAGACATACATTCAACTCACACTTTGATAATCCCTAACCCTACTTCAACATACACACGCCTCCTTCTTTTATATTTCCACTCTCTTCACAAATACAACAACAAACCCTTATCCTTAAAACATAAACATACGCCTCCACATTTTTTCTCACACATTCACACAAACTCAGACACAAATGAAACCCTAAAAAACTTCACACACAAATAATGCCTCTATCTTATATTTCCTCTCCTCACATAGTATACCCAACACAGATCCAACTCGTACTACACCAAAACACACGCCTCACCTTTTTGTTATATCACTCACATAACCACAAGCACACCATGAGATAAAATACACCTCTCTTGATCAATTATTCACTCGAATCACACGAAAGATTTGATCTTGCTTGATGTTTCCTTAAAAGATAAGGTTAGATCCTTTTTGATACACGAATCTTTCTTAAGGTTTTTGGAAATATAATGAAGCAAAGACTTCAACACCAACGATCTATGATGAAAAAGGGTTTTTCAGTATGTAAAGAATTTAAAAAAAAACTTTATATCTCAAACGAGATACGAATCAAACCCTTAACAGAGATCGTTGAACTTTTTATGTTTCTTTTTTCTTGTTGTTGGTTTTCATGGATGAATCGAAATAAAAGAGAACTAGAACACTTGTTGTTCTTGATTTTCTTTTTGAGTTTTCGAAAATAACAATGAAGATATGCCTTCAAAATATGATCTATGATGATGACGCTCAACCCTCGAAAATCTTTAAGATTTGAGTACCAGTTTGAGCAAAAACTGAGATCTTTGATGTTTTATTTTCTGTTATGCGTTTTTGGTGAATCTGAGATGGTGAAGTGATTGGTTTGAGTTTTGGATCTATGATGAGGTGTCTTTTGTGTTAAGGATCTTTAAAGATCTTGAAATAATGAGAAAGCACAAAAAGGTTGAACAGAGATCGATTCTTGTTATTCTTTTTGTTGTTCGAAAATTAGTGACTTAGATCTATGATGAGAAAATCTGAGATCAATGTTATTTTAGTTTTGAAATCTGTTATTGATACTCTTTGGTTTCAAACGACTCTTGTTTCGAGAAGATTTAGACTTTGAACCTTTGATCTTGAACCGAGATTGGTTTCTGAGTTTGTTACCGAGTTTGGTTCCGATTTTGGTTTTGGATCAAGTATTTTGGATCTATGATGATGTTAGATCAAATCTGAGATCTTTTATGGAGAAATTCCGAGTTTGATATTATTATTGAGATATAATTTCTGAGTTTGAAAAGTTCTTGTTTGAAATCTGTTCTGAATTTAGATCTGTGATGATATGTGTTAAGAATCTTTTAAAGATTTGAAATAAGCTCAACAAAACATAAATCTGAGATCTATCAATCTTTTACGATTCCAAACTCGATAAAACCGAGTTTGACCAGATCCACTACTGAATTTGAAATTGCAACTGTTTTTACTGAGTTTGACCATTCAAACTTACTAAAATTGATTATTGTAACAACTTTTACTGATTTTGACCTTAAAATCTGCTGAATTTCAAAAATAAGCATGAATTAAGCAAATTTTGTACTAATTCTGCCATGACACTTACGATAAAACCGTAAGCAATCAATCTCGATAGAACCGAGATTAGCCAAAAAAGCAAAAATAAGCTATTTTCACTGTTTGACCAAAAATAAGTAGATTTGACTCAAATTAAGCTCACGAAAATAAGCTGAAAATCAGTATAAGCACACAAAAAAATTAGAATAAGCACTGCAGCAAATCAGGACCAAATAAGCATGAAATAAGCCCAAATAAGCTCAAAAAAGCTGCTAAAATAAGCTGTTAGAATAACCTGTCGGAATAAGCTCTCCAAAACACCACTAAATCGCCTATGCAGCTCTGATACCACTTGTTAGGTCTGAAATTCAGGATCAATAAGCAATATAATATATAGTCTAGAGAGAGAAAGTAGAGAGAGAAAGAGGGAAGAAGAGGATTAAAGAAAAGATTAGAACAAGATTAAGAAACACCTAGAGACCCCCTCATAAATGAGGTGGTGGAAGGGTATTTATACCCAATTACAATATGAGCATGGAGCCCTTGTCTTTTAGACTTTTACCATTTAGCCCCCTTGTCTTTTAGACTTTTTCTATTTAGCTAAGTCTTGTGACTTTATTTTAGTCATGAGCTTTTCACTTACCCTATTACACAATATTATTATTCTATTTATTACAAGACTTTTATCTCAATAAGATCGTCACTTTTATCAATCCTAACAATCTTCCCCTAAGGGACGATCATTGAGATCTCTCTTTGATTGCATTGATTCCTGACGCATCAATGAAACTTGTTTATAGTGATGAGATGGGTGTCCTTATTGCTAGGCTTGTTAGGGCATCTATCATTCATGGTAGATGCACTACATTCGAAGAAGTAGCCAAGTTAAAGGAGCCTTTTGTTCTGGAGAAGATGCTCGGCTATCGTACATCTTCGAAAGATGAGTAAGATCGAGCCAGACTTCTCTTCTTTTGCTTTACTGGTTCCAAGTGTTTGAGCTCGTTTACTCTGTGCTCTGTGTTGAAAGTTTCTCCTCCTATTATTATTGTTCTCGAAACTCCCATCATATGTGTGGTAGTCCATGCGAAGACATCAACGTACGCCCTCAAAAGGCCTTGTAACCTTATTTTGATTTTTGTTGGTAGTTGTCTCCCTATGGCGATTGTTTGTTCTGGATACTGGTCATTTACCATTATCCTTTCTTCAGCATCTACACAACTGAGAATGTATTTTACTTCCTCCTGATGTTCTTTGCTTGTTGCTCTCTGTTCTTCCTCCGGTTCCCTTGGGTTGTACTTGGGAAGGACGATGCCGATTCCTTAGGGCGTATAGAATTTTATAGCTCCGTGAATGGTGGACACTACAATTCCCATTTGTTGCATGGCTGTTCTTCCGAGTATTATGTTGTGTGGTGAATCAGACCCCATGATAACAAAATTGAGTGTTTTTGTGGTTGTGAGGGGACCCTCCCCAATCATGATCTCTAAAGGTACTTCTCCTAGGGGCCAGGATTTTTCTCCTGAGAAGCCGACCAGAGGGATCTTCGAGTCTACCCGAAGAGACTGAATAAATGGTTTTAGCTTTAAGAAACAGTGCTCGTAGATTACTTCGCATGAGCTCCCGCCATCCAGATATACCCTATTCACTTGTCTTCTTGACACGTAGGCTTTTATGATGACTGGATCTGCAGAACTTATATTCTGAAGTGGTGGGAACGTAATTTCCCCTACTTCACCATTATTTCCTTCCATTGGTCTTTTCTTGGGTTGTAACTTTACCTTCTTATCATAAGAATGGGGGTTTCGACGGGTGTTGCGTCTTTTCCCCTTTTTTCCATTCACCCAACTGAATGTCGGACACCTTCTCTTTCTTCTTTAGTCCTTTTACCAAGTGAACCAGCTGCCCGGATTTCACTCCTTCTTTTATCTAATGTTTTAATTCTCGACACTAATTTGTGTCGTGCTCATGATCTTTATGGAAATGGCAGTACTTGGTCTTGTCTCAAGACCATTTGTTCCTTGGTAATCGAAGGGGTTGTTTAAAAGTTTTTGCTATCTTTTTCATAGCAAGAATTTCCCTTGGGCTTTTAGAGAGGTGAGAGAGCAATTTATGATTAGATCCACGGTAGGGGGAGAACCTATCCCTGCTTTTTGCCCTTGGTTGTTCTCCCAAAAAGACTTTTTTGACCTTTCGAAATTTTCCCTTCGATCATTTGGAGCTCCATTGGTTGCCACTTCTCTTGATTTTATCCATGTGTAGGACTTTTCTATCAGGCCATTGTAAGTGGATAGAAGGTCTGTGGAGACATGCTCGACCAAGCTTCTTATCCTTAAACCATGAACAAAACCATAGATATGTTACTCTTTGTGTAGACTCAAAATCTATAGAGTATCGTCAGTGTATCTGGTAACGAAGGCCCTAGTACTTTTGCCTTCTCTTTGCTTGATATTATGAACCGCTAAGTGTGTCTTTGTGAACTTCTTTTGCTGACTGAAGTGCGACCGGAATTTAGCCTTTAGATCCTCATAGTTGAGAATGCTACCTATTTTCTAACTATTCCACCATATGCGGGCGGAATCTTTGAGGGTGTATGTGAACATGTGGCAAGCTACGAGCATTAACCATTTTTGCATGTGGATGGCCCCTTTGAAAAGGTGTAAGAAATTATTCGGGTCCCCTTTTCCATCGTAAGAATCAATATGGGAGGGAATTTTTAGTCCATCCGGAAGAGGATAATCCTCGATCTAGCAAACAAAAGGGGTTACGGAACCTGTGGAATCTGCGAAGGAACCTGTAGGGTTTGGGTACACAGGCATATTTGGTGGTGCGTACATGGGCTGCGTATAAAAGGGGTAGTTACTCGAAGGGGTAACTACATGATACATAGACCCATTGTATGAAGGTACGCCATTGTTGGTGAAAGTATGTGGTATATACCAATTTGGGTCTGGAAAAGGAAATTCGGAGTTTTCCCATTAATAAGGCCCGCAGATGGTTTGGAGTAGGGGTTAACATGAATAGGCACAAGTCCAATAGGTGTATGCAAACTACTAGGTATGAAAGGTTGGGCATGGTGTGAGAGAAGCGTACCATTAGGAGGGAGATTCCACCCTATGCTAGTCGAAGGTTGTGGCCTTCGTGTACGGAGGTCAAAAAGGATCGTAAGGGTTGACCGCTTTCGTTCCTTCTCAAGTGAGCCACCAAGAGTGAGGGAAGATTCACTCCCCTATTTTCATCTTCTCTTGTTTCAATCTCCGAGGGCCTAATACATTCGACATTTCTTCCTCGCCTGCTTCCTTCCCTGTTTGGTGCTTCCTCAAATCCTACAACTCTTTCTTGCTGCATACGGACCACAGGAGACCTTAGCCGAAGGGTTAGAGTAGCTTCCCTGTTGGGCTCAAGTCTTGGTTCCATCTCTCGCTCTTCATCGTAGTCCTCACTGAAGTATTCAAGTTCAGTTCGGAGGTCTTCATTACGTATATGCCTTCGTCGTTCTCTTAGAAGAGATTCAAGGACTTCATAATTTGCCTCCACAAAAGCAGGGCTAATCATAGGATTAGGATTAGCTGAAGTGGAAGCACGATATGCAAATAGCGTATTTTCAGGAGTAGTGGCGTCAAACACGGTAGTAATCACATGTGGTCTTTCACTAATGGTGTTATTTGGTATCTGAGGTGGTGTTGAGAAACCTAGTGGTGGCGTCATTTCTTTTCTTTTTGTCATGCCGAAAAAGTAGGTAGAGTGGTTTTGAGGTTATTTGACTTGGTTAGAACGGGACTAATTGTTGCGGGTTCCACGGATGGCGCTACTGATTGTGCAAATATGGGTACAATCAGGCTTCGAAGGGATCGAAGAGTTCTTGTGATGGTTGCTGAATTACCAAGTCTTGGATAACCTGTGTCAACACAAATGGAAACGCTACGTTAAGTGAAGCGCATGGGGTGTCCCTGTGAATCACCCCTGGCGTGAGAGTAAGTATGTGCTTTGTAGCATAAAGTAAGGTAAAATGAGTGTGTATGAAAGTGTTTTTTTCATACTTGGAGACCTGACCATCTATTTATTGGTGTGAAAATAGGATGGACGAGGCCTAGCACAAAAACCGGTGAACGTGGGGGTGTCCCACAATTTAAAGGGTGATTACAGGGACTGTGTACCACGATCTCTACCTTGGCGGGAAAGCCTTGGTAGAGAGGGAGAACGTGGGTCTTGACTTAGCCAGATCTTTGCCCTAGTTTCGTCAAAGACCTCCCGCGAAGGGTGTAGGCCTTCGCGTGGCGGATTCCCATACTGGTAATCATCCCGAAGATGATTTTACGCCACTCAAAACTATTCAAAGACCCTATTGTGTAATTAGGAAGAGAATCCCATTCGAGCACGAAGGGAAGACCTTCGAGCTGGAGAGGGGGGTACGTCATCAGACGGAGTATAACTCCTTCGTTATAAGCATTCATGACAAATG
>BQNB010042640.1:0-45997 GCA_026074375.1 Tanacetum coccineum
CTCCGGTTTCAAGATTAGAGGCTATAAGGATTTTTCTCGCATTTGTCGCTCACATGAACATGGTCGTCTATCAAATGGACGTGAAGACTACGTTTCTGAATGGTAATCTGCGGGAAGAGGGTAAGGCAAGGCAGTCGATCAGGTTCAAATATATGTCGATGATATTATCTTTGCTTCATCTACACCTGAACTTTGTGACCTATTTGCTAAAATCATGTGTTTAAAATTTAAGATGTCAATGATGGGAAAAATCTCATTTTTCTTAGGACTACAGATTTTTCAAAATCCCAGAGGCATCTTTATTAACCAGTCAAAATATGCCCTTGAATCTTTAAAGAAATACGGTTTTGATTCTTGTGACCCAGTGGATACTCCCATGGTGGAGAAATCCAAACTGGATGAGGATAAAGAAGGGAAAGCTATAGATCCATCACACTATCGTGGTATGATTGGCACCCTCCTTTATCTTACAGCCAGTAGACCTGACCTATAATTTGCTATATGCATGTGTGCCCGGTATCAGGCTCGGCCTACCGAAAAGCACTTACATGCGGTCAAAAGGATCTTTCGGTATCTAAGAGGAACCGTAAATCGGGGACTATGGTATCCGAAGGATTCTTCGATTGCTCTAACAGCATTTGCAGATGCGGATCATGCTGGTTGTCAAGATACAAGACGTAGCACATCTGGTAGTATGCAGTTCTTGGGAGATAGACTTGTTAGCTGGTCATCAAAAAGGCAGAAAAGCGTTGTGATATCCAGTACGGAAGCTGAATATATTGCTATGTCGGGATGTTGTGCTCAAATTCTTTGGATGAGATCACAGCTTACGACTAAGGCCTTGGAAACAATAAAATCATAATGTACTATGAATAAGCAAAAGCAAGTTGCCTTAAGCTGGCAACCAATGTTCAACATTCCAGGTCGAAGATATAGACATCCAGATTTCACTTTATCAAGGAAACATGTTGATAAAGTTGGGATTGAACTTTACTTTTGTCAATACAAGTATCAACTGGCGAATATCTGGCACAAAAGCCCTTGCGAGAGAAAAAAATTGAATTTCTTATCACTCAACAAGCTAGGAATGCGGATTTAGCCGAGACTCTCAAACAATTTAGGCAATGAAGTTTATGAATTGTTGTAGTGACCTATTCAAATAGCTTAGTATCATCTTAAATATCATAAAACCATAAAAAACCAAAAAAGATTTTTTATTTTTACAAAATTATTATAAAAAACAAAATACAAAAATACAATATTCATAAAACCAAAAAAAAATTATAAAAAAATCAAGAACAATATAAAAAAGGTAAATAATAGGCATAGCTTTGAAAATCGATAACATTTACGGTCTTAGAAATGTCATTCAATAATGATACGAGGCTGTAAATGAAGTTCGAGCAGAAGTTCAAATGTTTTCAAAACATGCCAAATGGCTTGCTATTGTTTCAGGTAGCAACCTGGTCATCATCTTAAAGGCAAGTATTTCAAAAAGAAAACTTGACCTCTCAACGGGAATTTATTCTCGGGCATGGTCTACTTTATGACTATGCAAAGGCTTGTGTTTACTTTGGAACACAACCCGTGCTTCCTATATACAATAAGTGTACGTGTCAGTGCATTTATTTGTCAAAATAAGAGAAATCTTATTTTTATTGGTAAAAAGTTGTCTTCATAATGAATCAGTGTTTTCAGTAATCACAAAAAGGTTTTCAAAGACAATTCGACCACTCAAATAATGACAACAACTCTTTAAATAGAAAACGGGTCATCATTTGAGGGGGAGAATGTGTCATCAAATAATTTTTTAAAACGGCCTTTCAAAATAAGTCACGGAAAAAATAGATAAAGGTTTGGATAATGACAGATTATATTTTTAAGATGAGTTAATTTATGTTAACTATAAGAGCTTTAGATGTCATGTGTTTAAAACTTTATGGACTTATTTTCACTTTGAGACTTAGTGAATTCAGGCTTTAAACTACATACGATCAATATTACCAACACCTCATAGTTTGTAAAAGACTTAGGAAGGATTGGAAATACTTTCATAGTTTTAAAGACCTTGAATTTGATTCTCACGGAATAGATCTAAGATATATTGATTCTTCAAACACGTTCTCGAGTATGTGTGCGTACAAGGTTTTGCTGATTCCGACGTGTCGAAACCAGCAAGGGGGATGGAGTAGATGTATTCTTGATAGTGTCCTTGGCCTTCTTTTGAGGTTAGCTTCTTTTGTCTTTTGAGGTTAGCTTATTTTGATTTTAGGCCTTTTTGAATCTTTTGGGTGCACTATTTCAATCGCATGGTGGAAGAGACATCTCGTCATTAGTCAGTATCCATTATTTGAGTCCCTGGGGGGAAGTATTGGGAGTATAATTATTTAAAACGTGAGAAGAATTCTGTCTGGTTCAATTAATGTTTTACCCGACCGGTCAATCGCAAACTATTGTAAAAGGTTTCTGGGTTTTGTGTTAGGGAGCTTAATACCACTTTGTTGAATGTGTTTGTGTGGTCATATAACTTCCTTGGTTATAGTTTTTTTTTTGAATAAATGTGCTAAAATGTTTAAAAGTTCTCGTTATTGTGTATGTTCTTGATTTTGTGGCTTAACTATTGTTGTTAAATGTTCCTAAGTGTTGTTCTTATGCTAAACAATGTTATACAAACAAATTTGAATGCTTAAAAACATCTTGAGAGTTAAAGTTGTATATGAACCGAACAACACGAATTCCTTGAGAACCGAACAACTTATCTGGTTAGGTTTGAAAACTAAACATTTAGTTGTTAGTGGAACGAACAAAACTTTATTGTCAAAAGGAACCAAAAACATGCTCATTTTTAGAAGGAACTTGAACAAACTCTGTTTAGAAGGAACCGAAACAACTCAGTTTCTCTTAAAAGGACGAAAACTCAGTTTAGAAGGAACCGAACAACTCGGTTTCTTAGTAGGAACCGAACAACTTTTTGTAGAAGGAACCGAACAACTCAGTTTGTTAGTAGGAACCGAACAACTTATGTTAGAAGGAACAGAACAACTCAGTTTATTAGTAGGAACCGAACAACTCATTGTTAGAAGTAACCGAACAACGTGATTCTTAAAGAACCGAACAACTTGAATCTTAAGGAACCGAACAACATGATTCTTAGTAGGAACCGAACAACTTAACTATTAAGGAACCGAACAACTTGATTCTCAAGGAACCGAACAACTAGCTTGACTTTAAGGAACCAAACTACTAGCTTATTAAAGATCAGAACAACTAGTTTTTCCTTAGAAATCATTTTTGCTTTCAAGACCCAAAACACTTAAGATTAAATTTTCAATTTAAAAGGCGATTTAAAAATCTTAATTAGGGAGTTAATTAAAATTGGTTAATTATACACTATAAACAAGTTAAGTTGGCTTAAGTTGTCATTTTTAAATCGATAGATCTTAATAAGTGCAAAAAGTCTTAAAGTTCCTAATTCCTAAGAAACGTTCACATCATGAATCAACTCAATGTGCTCAATTAGAAGGTCTCTATAGTATATTGTATAAAATTGGTTGTACATAAACTGTATTGATCCTTTCTTAGCAGAATCATGGATAACACAAGAGCTCAGCAAAAGGCACTTGATGATGAATTAGTCGCTCCTGCTGACCGTCTTAAGATAGGGAAAAGCAATCTCCGACTAAGCTCAATTCTCAAATCCAAGGAACCTACTCTTCAAGTGGCATTAGATGCTCTCAAACTCACTCCATTCTACAATGCATTTGAGATCTCTGCTGATGTACCAGAAATATACATGCAAGAGTTCTGGGTCACTGTCTCCAGACATCATTCTTCACTTTGTTTCAAGTTGAATGGCAAAAGTCATACTGTTAACGTTGACAACTTCAGAGATATGCTCAAGATTTACCCTAAACTCCCTGGTCAGATATTTGAAGAACCCCCACTTGAAGAGGAGATTCTATCCTTTATTAGAGACCTTGGACACACTGGTGAGATCAAGTTTTTATCCGATGTCAACGTCAATCACATGCATCAACCATGGAGATCGTTTGCTGCCATAATCAACAAGTGTCTAAGTGGAAAAACTACTGCTCTGGAAAGTCTTCGCTTGTCACGTGCTCAAATTCTTTGGGGAATGTATCATAACAAGACTGTTGACTACGTGTACTTGCTGTGGGAAGATTTGGTGTACCAAGTGGAGAATAAGAATTCTAAGAAGAACAATGACATGTATTATCCATGATTCACCAAAGTCATTGTAGACTACTTCATGGCAAAGGATCAGGCAATACCAAGGAGAAACAAGATGTTTTGGCACTATGCCAGGGATGACTTCATGTTCACCACAATAAGAGTCATTTCTAAACATCAGGACACACAAGTATACGACGCTATTCTCCCTTAGCACTTGACCAACCAAGCCATGTTGGAGTCCGAAGCCTACATGACTTACCATGCTTATGCTACTGGTGAAAAGACTCCAAAACCAAAATCTACAAAGAAGAAAGCTGATTCTGAATCATCTCCCAAGACAAAGCCTACTCAAGCTTCTAAAGGGAAAACGAAATCAAGACCATAGCAAAGGGAGATAAACTGCTAATAGGAGAAGCAATCTGTAACAAAGTCAAAAGGTTTAACAGTGCTTTCTGAGGTTGCTTTGACTGAAGCTGGACAAATTAAGCTAGCAACAAAAAGAAGCCTAATACAGATGAATGAACTGGTAGTATACCAGGGGTTCCCGATGTACCAACTTATGAATTTGATGATGAGCAAATCTCTTGGAAGTCAAGTGAAGAAGAATATGATGATGAAGTGAATGTAAGTAAAGACAATGATGATGATGCTGACAATGATGATGATGCTGATAAAGATGATGATGAGGACGATGTTGATAATCCAGATGATACAAATAAAGATGATGATGATGAGCAAACTGATTCAGATAACGATGGTGATGACTTTGTTCACCCCAAGCTTTCCACTCATGATGACGAAGCAAGACAAGATGATGAAGTAAATGAAGAAGAAAGTGATGAAGAAAGTGATGATGAAAGTAATGAAGACAGTGATGAAGAAGTTCAAGGTGAGAATATTGAGGAAGAGGAGATGGATGAAGAGGCGACACATGAAGAAGATGAAGCGAATGAGTTATATAGGGACGTGAACGTTAATCTGGAGGGAAGAGATTGACAGATGCTCCATGCATTGTCGTTCAAACTACTCAAGTGATAGAAGATACTCATGTGATCATAACTCTGGTCAATCCAGAAGGTCAACAACAGAGTTCTTCTGTGTCATCTGGCTTCATTTCTAACATGCTCAACCCTAGTCCAGATACCGGTATTGACACAATATTTACTCCTAACACCGAGGCAACTTCACTGGTAGATGTTCCGGTCAGCATTATCGCTGAGCCACCTCTTTTATCTGCAACAACTCTTCCACTCACTTCTCTCATCACACATCTGCAACAAACACCAGTACCCATACCAGCAACTATTCCAAGCTCTTCACTACAAAATCTTCCCAACTTTGGCTCTTTATTCGGGTTTAACCATAGACTAAAAACTTTGGAAACCAATTTCTCTAAGTTCAAGCAAATGAACCAATTTGCTGATGCAGTTTCTTCCATTTCCGTCATTATTGATGCGTACCTTGCCAACAAGATGCATGAAGCCATCAAAACTGTTGTTCAGTTACAATCCGAAAAACTCAAAGATGAAGCCCAAGCTGAAAATGAAGACTTCCTCAACAAACTTGATGATAATATTAAGAAAATAATCAAGGATCAAGTCAAGGAACAAGTTAAAGCTCATGTCTCTAAGATTTTGCCAAAAATCGAGAAGACAGTAAATGAACAACTCAAAGCTGAGGTTATGACTCGTTTATCCACTGAATCCAAGACATCTCTTGCTATAGCTGCCAACCTATCTGAATTAGAGCTGAAGAAGATTCTTATAGACAAGATGGAGAGCAATAAGTCAATCCACAGATCTGATGAACAAAAGAATCTCTACAAAGCACTGGTTGATGCATATGAAAGTGACAAGCACATACTTGACACTTATGAAGATACTGTTTTGTTTAAAAGACGTATAGATGAAAGCGATAAAGACGAAGAAAACTACGCTGGATCAAAAACCGGTGGGTCCTCAGGTGACCAAGAAGAAGTCGAGTGAAAAGAACCAGAGTCAACCAATGCACAAAAGAAAAAGACACACAAGACATCTGGCAAGTCATATGAAGGGTCCAAATCTAAACACAAGACTGCTGGTGAATCTGCTCAAACAGAGGAGCCTATGCACACTACCGAAGATTTGGAAGAACCCGCACATCAGGAGTTCGAAAATAGGAAGTTATTGCGATCACTATGAAGAAACACCTCTGTTCCTTATTAGTTCAAGTCCTACAAAACTTCCTTCTCCCGATCGTGATTGGAACAAGACTTTGCCTGATGCTCATAAACCTGTTCAACCTTGGTTAAGCTCTTTGGCCTAGAAGGAAGATCCGAGAGAATCGTTTAATGAGCTAATGGACACTCCTCTTGACTTCTCAGCATTTGTGATGAACCGACTTAAGGTTGATACCTTAACTCTAGAACTATTAACCGGTCCAACATTTGAGCTGATGAAAGGATCATGCAAGAGTCTGGTGGAGCTCGAATACCTCTTTGAAGAAGTCTATAAGGCAACCACTGAACAATTAGACTGGAACAACCCTGGAGGTCAGCAATATCCTCATGATCTGTGAAAGCCACTATCATTGATACCCAATTCTCGAGGTCGTCATGTCATACCTTTTGATCACTTCATCAACAACGACCTAGAGTATCTAAGTGGTGTCGTCTCAAGCCGAAAATATGAAACTTCAGTGACAAAGACCAAGACTGCAGATTATGGGCACATCAAATGGATTGAAGATTTAGTCCCCAACAGAATGATGGTGTTCAAAGTGCCGGTGAGAAAAAAACTATGACAAACATGCATCTGGGGAATCTTTACCATTGGGTGCGGAAAACGACACAATTTTAAGATTTATGGCTAATAGGGAATCTGCTCGTGATGTCTACTCCAAACGCAAAATCATTGTTGTCACAAAGCTTGAAATAGTCAACTGGCATAACTACAAACATCTTGATTGGATCACTGTTCGTAGGGATGATGACAAGCTGTACAAATTCAAGGAAGACAATTTCAATAGGCTTCGCATTCAAGACATCGAAGACATGTTGCTTCTTCTTGTTCAAGGCAAGCTGACAAATCTCACCGTTGAAGAACGCCTAGCTTTTAATGTCTCCTTAATAATTTTCACAAGAAGCGTTGTCATCCAAAGGCGTGTGGAAGATCTTCAATTAGGTGTCGAAAGTTACCAAAAGAAGCTCAACGTCACTAAGCTAGATACGTACAGACCAGACCATAAGAGAAGGGAAGCTTACACAACATACTCCTATCCAAGAGGTTTCATTTACCAGAACTAAGACAAAAATAATAGACTGATGCGTATTGATGAACTACACAAGTTTAGTGACGGTACACTCAATGATGTTCGGACTGCTCTTAATAATCGTCTAAAGGGAATTCGGATGGAGTATCTTCCACAGACTATCTGGAGATAAAGTGACAAAGACAAAGCAGGAGCTATGATCCAGGCTATTGACAAACAGCTAAAGACAAGGAGGATTATGCGGAGTTTGGAGAAATTTGTTGGTGGGAGACCGTATGAGGGAGACTTTCGGCTGCTGCAAAGGACCGTATGATTTATCATATGATGTCCTCATCATAACAGGTCAAAACCTTGTACGTAATAAATAACTTGTGACATTTGTATATATGTAGTGTAGACTTTATGGTGATAAAAGTAGTGCTTGAGTTCAAAATTTTCAAGAATTTCTTAGTAAATTCAAAAAAATTCAAATTTATGTACTTAGCACTGTCTTATATACCCTAAAAAATTGAGGGGGAGCATTAAAATATTCCTGTTAGATATTATGTAACATCTTGTCGCCGAACGTTTAATCAATTGATATCTAAAATATCATGGGATTAACATTTTAGATAAGGGGAGAAAATGTGATTAAATTGAATCTAATTTGTATTGAAATGTGATCAGATAAAATGGACTCAATGTACTCCACACTTAGCATGTACTACGATTACGATGCACATGTTAAGGGGGAGCACTTTTAGTGATGATGAAAAAACTTTCAAAGTGTAAATCTTTTGATATTTATATCCATATTTGATTTTGAAATTTTCACATGATTTTGGTCCTTTTTTGATGAGATCGAGAATAACCAAAAAGGACGACCATTGTACTTAAATATATTCTGCAAAAAAGGTTTAGTTATGATAAGTGCTTTAATTACACATATCTTTTATCTCTTTAAAAACGAGCTTAAGATGACCAAAAAACAGTACAAAACTACCCAATTAGTTTGTTGTTCTGCAATTTGTGCCATTTGTATTGCTGCAGTGATTAGAACACGTGATCCCCATCACACCAAAAAAGACATGATAAAAAAACACGGCGAAAAGGAGCATCAGGGGGCGAAAAACCTCCAGCCAAAATTGCTCAAAACTGCAGCATCGGACCTCGTGGAAAAGACTGTGCAAAATCAACCGGGCAACAAAGCTCCAAAAATGCAAAGTCGAGTCAATACTGAACGAATCCAGAATGTCAAAACGCGAGCCGGAACTGGAGAATTTACTATTGGATGCATTCTCTAACACATCTGATGGGCAGGACGCAAGCCCACACCAATGCACATCTAGTAACTATTTATGAACAGAACTACGTCCGTCGAATAATGACCCAACACTGGAGCCCCCCTCTAATCCAATTTCAACAGCCATTTGTGTGCAATTGACAAGCTGTGAAAGACTTTGAAGGTCAATCATAGCACATTACAGCTAATCTCAAGCCATTGTTAACACACAAACCCAAACCCACACCATTACTTGGGCTTGAAAATGCCCATTACATGCGACCCTCTACACCCAATTGGGCCCAATACATAAACCCAAGCCCATTACTGGCCCAATAACCTTTTTACAAAACCTTTAAGGGACTAGAATTGTTTCATTTTTAAATAGGTTTTATAATAAGAAAAATGGTGAAATAAAGTGAGGGACAAAAACTGCCAAATGGCAATTCTTTTGTTATGTATAAAGGCAAGGGTGGTTTTGCAATTTCCCAAACCCTTCTTTATTTCTGCTGTTACAAAACTAGAGGGACCATTATTGCAATTTACCCTAACTCTTTTTATTCTTTTGTTATAAAACGACAAGGACCATATTTGTCACTTTCTAAACCTTTGTTATAACTGAAAAACGCGGCTGAAATAAAATGACAAGAGAATGAAAGATGGGGGGGCACTTTTGCCTCTTCCCCAAGGTTTTCGTTTAAACCTGCAACCAACCCCGTACCCTCCCCACTTTACCGCCAAATCCCATACAGCCTCTCCCATGGTTTCTAGGCCAAACCACCTCCCTAGTACACCCACCAGCTCACCCATACCCGTTCCCACTTACCCATTACCCCTATAACCCTTCCCACTTGGTATTTCACACAACCCGAAGACCCCCATCAATGGCTGAGAATGCTATAAGGCCAATGAAAGGCTAGGATCGCTTGGGAAGTATGGTACACACACAGCAAGCTCAACCCAAGTCCAATAGAAGGCTGAGAGCCTCTATAAAAGAAGAGAGAACAAGCCGAAGTCAATCATCCCTGTTTTTACTTTTTTAGTGTAAAATTTAATTAAGTTTGCTTTAAGATTATTGTATTCAGTTTATTTAAAGCTTATGTTGTAATATTTTCAGCATTTAATAAAAGTTAAGAGTTTTTGAAATATTGCATTTGTTAAAAATTCGAAGTATAGATTAAAGCCATTAAACCTGTTTAATCTTACACCACCATGTGTAAGAGTTGTTAAGCTCAATTAATATCAATTAACCTTAATTAATCTGAAGTAAAATCAAGTTAAAACGTTTTTTTTACTTATCTAAAGGGGTGTTTGGTTTAGCCTTAAAAATGGGTCAAATGGGTGTTTTAATGGGTCATACTCACTCAGCCAACTTTGGCTGAGTGTGTGGGCTTATTTAGGTTAGCTTAATCAAAATTCTTAGTGCAAAAATAAGTTGTTAAGTCCCCTTTGCTTTCTGTCAAAATTTTCAATAAGCCAAATCAAGTTTAAGGGCTCAAGCTGCTTATGCAGCTTAAGCACACTATTGTTGTGCTTTTTGTTGTTGTTTCTAGCCATTTACCCAACCTTTAGTCCTGTCATTGTGATACACTAAGTTCAAGACAAGTGTGTATACATGCATAATTTTTGAAAAATGCCATTTTTAAGCCCCATTATCAGCAGTTAAAATTAGGCCCTAAGCTCTCAAACTTTGAGAATAAGCTCATTGACCACCCCTTTTAATCTGTTTGTGATTGGTCTTAGGTAAAAAGCTCTTTAGAGCTTATTTTCATAAGCCCAAAAGTACCCCTAGGCCACTGTTGCATTTCCCCTGGTGCTAGACACCTTAATTCAGCATCATATTCCAGCTTATTTATCCATAGAACCCCTAGTTTCTTTTAGCTTTTATTGTAGCTTATTAGTTTCCCTTTAATTCCCCATAGTTTTGTAGCTTAACTCCTCCTCTAGTATAGCTTATTATAGGCTTAAAGTCCCCATTTTTCTGTTTTTATAATAAGCTGTTAACATAGCTTATCTTGATTCCAGCTTATTTTAGGGCTTATTATAGGTTACTTTAGCTTATTTAGGATTCCCCTCTCCTTATTAACTGTTCCCCATTAGTTGTAGCTTATTTTGTTAGCTTAAATCCCAATAAGAAAGAAAAATAAGCTCATAAGCTTATTAAGTACTGTCAGTCCAAAAGCTTAAATTTCTGGCTTATTTAGTGAGATTGAGGCTAAGTGCTTATTATGAAAAAGACTCCCCTCAAGCCCCTTAACAACTTTGCTTTTATAGCTTTTTGATAATAAGCTGTTTGGACTTGCTTTGTAATCGGGGTCCAACTCAGGGACTGTTTGTGTAATTTTATCTTTTATAGTTATAATTGTTAGTCCCCCTTGTCAGTTTGTTGTTTCCCCGTTAGTCCTTGTGTCCTTTCACTGTTAGTCCCTATAGTTAACCTTTGTTAGTTTATTTAATTTAATTAATATAAATTAGGTTAAAATTTAATTAGTTTAATTACTTTTAATTTAATCAGTAAAATTTGGGCATTTTTATATTTTTAGAATTGTTAACTTTTTCTTTATTTAATTTTATTTTTTCAGAATTTTTATAACTTTTATTTTTTGTCTTTTTCTATTTTCTTAGTTTTAATTAGTTATTAATCTTTAAAAATTCATAAAAAATCCAAAAATTAATAAAAAAATATTTTTCTTTTTTATAAAATTTTCTTTTGTCATTTAGTGTCTAGGAAAAATATAAAATTTAGTTTGTGTAGATTTTGACCTTTTGCCTTGGTTAAGGGCATTTGGTTGAGATTTGCATTTGTGTTATTTTATATGTATACTATTTGACGAATCAGTTGCCTTGTCAGTAGACTTGATAGTAAACTTTGGATTCTGTTGCTTCTCAGCTTGTTCCCTCTTGATTATTTAGCATTTATTTTCTTAATTTTTAGTATTTAGGTTTCCCGATACCTGATTCTGTTCCCCGTATTTTAGTATAGATTTAATTTTAGGATTTCCCTATAACTAATTTTGTTTCCCGTAGTTTTTAAGATCCCCATTTCCTATACCTGTTTCCCGTAGATTAAATTAGGTTTTATTTAATTAATTTTAGTTGTAATTATCATTTTTCCATCATAAATTCTCCATCATTCCAATTTCTCATCAAACCAGATTTAACACTCAATTGCAGCCTCGTGGAATACGACCCGGGAATATCTCTTCCGGAATCTTTTTATAATTGATTCTTATATATTTAATCTCTTTGTGTAGATTTTGACCTTTTTCCTTGGTTAAGGGCATTTGGTTGAGATTTGCATTTGTGTTATTTTATATATGTATACTATTTGACGAATCAGTTGCCTTGTCAGTAGACTTGATAGTAAACTTTGGATTCTGTTGCTTCTCAGCTTGTTCCCTCTTGATTTGTAAAATCACTGAAGCACTCTTCTTGGATCCTTGTTCTAGATCAACTGTTAGTGTCTGTTTCTTGGATGATTCAGATGATTGTTGCAGAGAATATTTCTGAATAAGATATGTTGTTTGTTTCTTCAGTTCCTTTTGAAAGACATCCCCAACTTTGGATCCAAGATAGTTATCAACAATAGATGGAACATGAGACTTGAGAATAGCAAGAGCTTTAGCAGAGTGATCAACAGTTTTTAGCTTAGACACATCTTTTTCCAATTTTGCAACTCTTAATTCAACAGCAGTGAGTGCATTGGATTCAAGAACAGCAGTGGTGATGGTTGGAGCATCGGTTGTGATTGTTTGTATGGGAATTAGTGTAGGTGTTTGTTGTACGGATGAGATGATAGGTGTCACTAGAGGTGAGGAGACAGTAGTGGAAACTGGAGTTTCAGTGAGAATTTCATGTATAGGTGGAAGATTAGTTGTCTTTGGAATTACTGATACGGGAACCTTCTGTGCTGATGGAGACTGGGTCCGGGGAGTTTCTTGTTAGATGGGAATATCCAACAAAGAACTAACATCTATATCTACAGAATCCTTAACAGTACTAACTAAGGAAGAATCAGAAGAAAGTTTAAGGAATTGATCACCAAAACCTAAAGATATAAATAAGCTTAAGCTTGATGGAGGGAGTTCGGTCTTTTTGGCATCATCCTTTGCTTCTGAACTCTTTTCAGCATCTGCCTTTGCTGCATCAGTAATCTCTTCATCACCTTTATCAGAATCATCAACTTCAGCATTAATCATCTCTTTATCCTCATCCTTGCGCACACAAATCTTGTACTTATAGATATCTTCTTCATCGGATTTAGTTTTGACATCTTCATCATCAGCATCTTGTGTATCACTGATATGATCATCGCCTTCATCATCATCATCACCATCTCTATCATCCTTCTCAATATCATCATTATCATCATCTGAATGTTCACTGCCTTGTTCATTTCCCTATTCAAGAATAACCTTATCTTTAGTTATGTCCTTTTCCTTATCGGGAACCACTGGTTTAATACCAGTTCCTTCACTTGAGGTAGCAGAGATGACTGTAGACTCATCAGGAACCCCTAGTTTACTACCAGTTCCTTCATTTGAGCCTCTAGTACCTGGTTGTCTTCTGCTTGTCTTTTTTACTTTCCTTAAGAGCTTGCATAATGTCTGCAGCCTCTTATTCTTGTGGAGTAAGAGATGGAGCACCTTTAAGCTTAGTCTTGGAAGTGGCGGGTTTTGACTTTGGAGCACTCAGATTGTCTTGAATGACTATATTCTTATAACTTCTGCCTCTAGACTTCTTCTTATCAGATTTAGAGACAGATTCAGTCACGACCCTAGCATGTGTAGCATAGACTTTTCTTGCTGCTTCTGCTTCTTCAACTTCAGTTTGGCTGATAGACTTAGCTATCTCCAAAGCAGCATCAGGATCATCAGAAATAATGTTGTCGTCAGCAGACAGTGTAACTTTCTTCTTGACCACTCTTCTGCTAGCATTTTTCTTCTTTACAGGTTCTGGTTCTGATTCAGACTCTTCAGATACATCAACAGTTTCCTGAGAGTCATCAACAGTCTTCCTACCCTTTAAACCTTTTCCTCTACTCTTCTTGGGTGGAATCTGATGAGTTGAATATTTGATGAACATCTGATATGATTCTGAACACTTGATTACATCAGTCAGCATCACATCAAGAATATGAAGTCCATATTCCTAATAGTCTTCACCTATTCTGACAAACTTTAACCTGCTTACAGTCCCATCATCTTTGATTGTATGATAGTGCTTATGATTGAGGTTGGTAAGAGACTTGTGTTGTTTCAGGAAGTGGTTGATGATGATTTTGGTGAATCAGGGATATGGCATGTTTTCACGTCTTGATCTCTTTTCTTTCATGTGATCAATTTGGTAAGCAAAGTCTTCCCAAATCAACTCAGGATAGTCGACATTTTCTCTGTTGAACATCCCCCACAGTATGTCAATTTTGGATTATCTGAGTTTGTCATTGCTTGTAGTCTTTCAAGAGAGGCACTTGTTGAGTATAGCTGCCAGAGTTCTCCATAGCTGGTGCATATGATCCATAAACATGTTGGTGTGCCTGTTCAGTGGACCCTTGTAGCCAAGATCAATGAGAAAGGTGAGTGCAGTATCATCATCTTGAACATCTGTGAAGTTTACACCTTCCCCTCTTGGACAGATGTCAAGGATTTTCCTAAAGACTTTAGCATTGACAGTACACTTCTTGTTGGCTAAGAGGAATTCATAAGAATCAGTGTCTTGAACCTTCTTGATGGTGTACCAGAATTGCTGCATAAAGATTTTTGGGACATCTACAAATATAATGAAAGCCTTAAAACACGTAGAATTCTTGATTATGTCAATGACCACTTGAAATGTCTCTTCCTTTTGTGGCATAGTGGTTTCCAATCTGATATTGGTAGAGCTGATCTTGACTATCTCAGCAGAAGGAGCCCACTTTTCATCATGAGCAACAACTTGTTATGTTTCTTGAGGATTCATGATTCTGCTTAAGAATTAACCAATACAGTTTATATAGACACCAAATATATGTTACTGATTATCTTGGTTATCTTTTGATGATATGATTGGTCTATAATTAGATTTCATGCAAACGTGACAGAATTACTACACTCTAAGAATAAGTCAACTAAGGTCAAAAGTCAAAAATCAACTCAAAGTTGTCAACATGACATTTCCAAGGGAACTTAGTACACACCTTCAATTAGAGAGCAGCAAATGAACATTCAAGTAAAGCAAGTTATGATGCATGACACCAAGCATTACACAAATTTAAAATTTTTAGGCAGAGTTTCTTTTCGTAAATATGTCATATTTCGCTTGAATATGTACCTGTACATGTTTTGCTTCAAACATGTTTCGTCAGACAAAGATATACATGTTTCGCTTAGTGTAGTAGTTACATGTTTCGCTCACACAAAGGTATACTTGTTTCGCTGAGACATGTTTTGCTCAGAATACAACAAACATGTTTCGCTTAGAATAGAAGGAACATGTTTCGCTTGAAAACATGTTTCGCTTCAATCAAGCAAGACATGTTTTGCTATATTCAAGCCAAACATGTTTCACTCCTATAAAAAATATTTAAATCCAAGTTTTACCAATTAAAGACCAATAAGTATTACTAACAACCATCACAAATCAAACAATAACATAACGGAAGCACTTAACTCATGAATTAAACACCATTATAAGCAAGCTACTCAAGATTCGAGCACACATAGGAAAGAAACATATGTCAATTAGCATAAGACCATTTTAGGAGGCTAAATACATATGATAAGGTACACAAAGCCTATCACAAACACTCAGAGCATATCTTACAAGCAACACTTATACCACTTTTAACCTAACGCACCTAATAATCAAAGTTTCCAATTAAACAAGATTAAAGGAAGCATATCAGAGTTAAAATAGCATAAAGAGGCTCATTAGAAGTATCTAAACACAAACCCATACCTAATCACACAAGATATACATGTTTTACTTTAATCGAATCACAAAAATAAATAAATCTCTCAAATGGTTAAGATACATTCAAAACTGTTTCACATACATCTAAAACGCACCCTAATGAGTAAAACCCCTCAACTAATTTAACAAAAATCTTAACTTTTTAAATTATGAACCCTAAATCATTTTTAATTGATTAAGAGTGATAGAAGGAGATTTAAGCTTATTCGTTTTACCTAGATGACGAGGAACGAGTTATGAACGAATAGGTGTGAATCTTTTGCCTTAAAACCACCTTTGAAATTTTGAATATGAATGAAGCAAAATGTGTAAAGAGAAATGTGTTTGAGTTTATGAATGTGTGTGGAGTGAAATGTGTATGAAGAATGTTATAACCGGCTAGGTTTTGAATAATGACAGCAATGGTCCTCGTAGTTTGTATCCTTTTCTATTTTCTTTTTAAACTTATGACTAAGCCTAAACGTCTTTTAGAAATGACACATTAAACCACTGAATTAGATAACCAAGATTATAATTCTAATATTTTTCCATTTATCCCCTAAAAGTTAACATCAATAACATTTTAAGCCCGATTGAGTTACAAATACATTAATTCCCCTTTAATTGATAATCCGTTATTGAAAAATATTTTACCATTTATTCCGCGATGACATTTTAAAAGAACATTTTTGAAAGAATTTGACTATTTCTCCCCCTTAAATAATGTCCCGTTTTCTATTTAAAGAGCTGTAGACATTGTTTGAGTGATAGAAACTTCTTTTAAAAATCTTTTCAGATGATAAACTGATATGTTTAATTATTTTTCTTAAAGCAACACCAAGAAAAAAACAAGATTTCTCTCATTTACATAAATAAATGCACTGACACGTACACTTATTTGATATAGGAAGCACGGGTTGTGTTGCAAAGTAAACACAAGCCTTTGAATGAATATGAAGTAATTAATTCCTGATAAAAATCCATTTCCCATTGTGAGACCAAGTTTTATCTTTTGAAATACTTGCCTTTAAGATGATGACCGGGTTGCTATCTGAAATAATATCAAGCCATATGACATATTTTCTATTCGAACTTTATTTACAGCTTTTGCATTAATTGAATGCATTGTCCTAAGGCTGTAATATATCGTTTCCTAAAACATGTCATAAAAACCTATTTTTGTAGTTTTCTTGATTTTTTAATTTTGTATTTTCTTTTTATGATTTTATATTTTTATATATATTTTTTGAAAAATTTATATAAAATAAAAAATCTTTTTTGGGTTTTCTGATTTTCTTATATACATATAATACACAAGATATTTCACGAGTTACCACCATTATTCGTCTTCCTCCTCTGTCAGACGTTTTAGCGTTTCTGGAGACAAACTTCTCATACCCAGCTTTTCGATCAAGAAGTTGAATCTTTCTCTTGGCAATGGTTTGGTGAAGATGCCAGCCAGTTGATATTCCGTCCGAACAAAGTAAAGTTCCCACAATTCCTTCCCACTGCTCCTTTAAAAATATAGCGTACATCAATGTGCTTTACTTTAAGTGTTGAACATTATTGCAGCATAGAGCAATCGCACTTTTGTTGTCGCAGTACAGAGGAATCTTATTGAATGTAAACCCATAGTCTGTTAGCTGTGATCTCATCCATAGGATTTGAGCATAACACCCAGATAAGGCAATATATTCAGCCTTTGTACTCGAAATCACAGTGCTCTTTTGCTTCTTGGAAGACCAGCTAACAAGTTTATCACCTAAGAATTGAGCGCTTCCTGATGTACTGCGTCTAGTGTCCTAACACCCCGCGTGATCTGCGTCTGAATATGTTGTTAGAGACATATTGGTATCCTTCGAATACGAGAGTCCCATGTTAATGGTTCCCTTTAGGTATCGAAAGATTCACTTAACCGCATTTAAGTGCTTTTCGGTAGGCTTTGCCTGATACCAGGCACATAAGTAGACTACTTAAATAAGGTCGGGTCTACTGGATGTCAGATACATAAGGGATCCAATCATGCCACGATAAAGTGTAGCATCAACTGGTGTCCCCTATAGATCTTCATCCAGTTTATTCTTTTCCACCATAGGTGTGTCTACATAATCACTAGTTAGCAAACTCTATTTTTTAATAATTTCATAAGCATATTTTGACTGGTTTAGGAATATGCCTTTGGGACTTTGAGAAATTTGTAATCTTAAAAAGAATGACATCTGCCACATCATCGACATCTTGAACTTAGTGGTCATCTGATTAGCAAACTCATTACACAAAGCAGTATTAGTGGATGCAAATATTATATCGTCAACATAAATTTATACCAGCAATAAGTCGTTTCCTGCTTTCTGTGTGAAGAGAATTAGATCAACTGCACCTTTGGAGAAATGTTGTGAAATGAGGAAACTGGACAACATGTCGTACCATGCACGTAGTGCTTGTTTGAGACCGTAAAGGGACTTTTTGAGCTTATACACAAGCAATGGGTATTCCTGATCAACAAATCCTTCTGGTTGAGAAACATAGACCTCTTCCTTGAGCTCACCATTTAAGAAAGCCGTTTTGACGTCCATTTAGAAGATCGTCATATTCTTGTTGGCTGCATTTGCTGCAAAGATACGAATGGCCTATATTCTTGCAACCGGTGCAAATAATTCCTCAAAATCAATTCCCTCCTCTTGCCTGAACCCCTAAGCAACTAATCTAGCCTTATTCTTTAGTACCCTGCCAAATTCGTCTGTCTTGACCTTCTAAATCCATTTAAGTTTGATCAACATGACTTTATATGGACACGACACCGATTCCTAAACTTGTATTCTTTCAAATTCATGAATTTATTCTTGCATTGCATCGATCCATGATGGTTCGGTTATTGCTTGTTTGAAGTTCTTTGGTTCTACAGAAGTTAGGAAGGCATCAAAGTAACACCACATGGCGTTAGTTTTGAGTTGCTTTCTGGTAGAGACTGAACGAGAAGGATCACCAATCACATTTGTTATTGGATGATCCTTAGTCCATCTACCAATAAGTTCAAATGGAGTATGATATGGTCTCACATTAGATGACAATCCTTGAGAAGTCGAGTCTTCATGAAGAAATTCGTGAAGACGATCATTATGAAATAGTGGTGTTTTTGGTGAGTCTTTAACACCTTGAGAAATAATTAGAGAATGTTTATGTTCTTGTGTTGATGGGATACTTGAGGATGGTGCATCTTGGTCAATGGACGTAGACACGGGTGAATTGGCTATATCAACAGCTCTTGGTGCAGCAGCTACTAGAACTGTAGAGACATCAATAGTTGGAGGATTGAAGTATTCATCGAATAAAGGTTGGAACAAAGTATCCCAATCATCTCTTTTTGGTGGATTACAAGGTTTTTGAGGAATAATGTTTGGTACGAGTCCTGAACAGGATGTTGTAGGAGTCATTACTTGAAACTCGGGTACTGAACCGAATTGTTCAGAAGCCATTGTTGTCAGCTCATCGAACGTCAAATGAATGGTTTCCATAATTTTTTGGGTTCTCCTGTTATAGATTCTGAAAGCTTTCTTTGCTGGTGCGTATCCAACGAAAATACCAATATTAGCCTTTGCATTTAGTTTACCCAAGTCTTTACTGTCATTGGTTGGATAACATAGTGAACCAAAGACATGAAATAATGATAAATCCGGCTTCTTGTCGTGCATCAGCTCATATGAAGTTTTGTTGTATCGGAGACGAATCAGAGAACGGTTTTGGGTATAACAAGTTGTGTTGATTGCTTCAGCCCATAGAAACAGAGGAGCTTTTGAAAATATCAACATAGTGCGGGTAGCTTCCACAAGAGTTTGGTTTTGTCTTTTGACAACGCCATTCTGTTGAGGAGTGCGAGCAACAGAAGTTTGATGCAAATGCCGACATTTTCATAAAAATCACAGAGAGTCTGATTGACAAATTTAGTTCCATTATCTGTTCTAACATTACGGACAGTGGCATTCAAACGAACTTGAATATTTTTGTTGCATTTGATGATAGCGTTCGGAGCTTCATCCTTTGATCTCAGAAATTTAACCAAGTAAATCGAGAGTAATCGTCAACAATTACCAAGATATACTTTTTCCCGTAAATGCTCTCCACACGCATCGGACCACAAAGATCCATATGCAAAAGATATAGTTTCTCTTGGTTAGTGTCCTCAGCTTTGGGTTGATGAGAAGATTTCTTGCTTTTTTCTAATGCACACGCTGAACACATATGATCTTTCTGAAATTTAAGCTTTGGAATACCTCGTGCAAGACCGTCTTTGGCTAGCTTGTTAAGAGTACCGAAGTTGAGATGCGATAAACGACGGTGCCATAACTAGCTCTTAGTCTTTGAAGCTTTTGATAGAAGACAGATTGAAGAAGTCTTTAGCATGTCATCAAGAGAAATTGTGTACAAATTTGTGTCTCGAGAGCCTGAAAGTAGATCAACACCTTCTAAATTTCGAATAAAGCAAGTGTTTTTCCGAAATGCAACTTCAAGATCCGCGTCACAAAATTGTCTAACATAAAACAAGTTATGTCTAAGCCCTTCAACATAATACACCCTTGAGATAATTACGTTCCCCTGCTGATAGTCACCATACCCCATTATCTTTGCAACTTGGTCGTTTCCGAATCGAACAGTTCCCAGAAATTTACTAACAAGGTTCATGAGCTGAGAGCGGTTCCCTATCATATGTTTTGAACATCCAGAGTCCAGATACCAGAGGACGATCTGGACAACCTGTCATTGACAAGAGAATAAGAATATGGAACATGTGTAGCATTGGATCCCTACAAATGAGTGGGTTTCGAGTTGTTAGCAATTTTAGATTCTACAATCTTAGTTTTTTTACTCAAACCTACTGATTTTATTTGTTTGGGTCTCCTACTATAGACTTTAATCTCTAGTTTTGGTGTTTCAACTGACTTAGAAGTGGTTTCCTTAAGATGCACTATTTTCTTGGGAGTGATCCTAGTTAAAGGGCACGAATTACCAACTATAGTGAAAATTCTTCTTGTTGGTTTCCACTTATATGCTACATCAGTGAACACTTTACCCGTAGGTCTCCAAGCTATTCTCATTTTATTTCTATTAGATTTAGATTTCGAACGCACATTCACATCATTCACAAAATCAATAAGACACATATCATGATTAGCATCGAACAAACATTTGTTACAGATAGAACAAATAGATTCAAACATAGCATTTCTTACAGAATGCTTAACAAGTGCATTATTGATAGGTTTAGAAATAGAATTCGTCTTATTCAAACTAGATTTAACTTTGCTAGGGTAGTCTTCTACTTTATTCTTCTGGTTGCTACATGGTGGTCGTGTGATCCTGTTGTTCTTTGTATTGCCTGAAGGCTTTGATCCGCTAGCACTAGTAGTAGGTTTTACTCCTGTAGAAGTCAACAAAGGCTTGTTAAAATCTATGGTTTTAAGAGAATCAGTCTGTTTAGGAATATTGTTAAAAGATGTGACAGGTTCAAAAAATCTAACTCTTTTGTCCTTGTTTATTGGTGTGACAACAACTAACTTTTCACTAGGTTTTGGTGAATTAGGGCATGTCTGAGAGGCATAGACTAACAATTCCTGAACATGTTTTGTAAACATGCAAGCAGATTCTAATAGAGGTTCACTAGGATAATGTATTCTAGCACATTCTACAAATCCATGAAGAGTGTCAGTATATGATAGAGATATCATTTCATCACCATGAACACAAAATAAGAAAAATATTTTAGAGAAAGAAAAAACTAGAGAGAGAAATAAAACAAAGAAAAATGGTTACTAGCACATTGAAATAAAAATGAGAAGCAACACCCTCTCCATACTTAGAGAGGGCTTTATATAGTTACAAGGGTGGATAAGCCTTGTGGGCTTTGTCTTTGGGCCGGACCTAAATGGAATGGGCTTAAGCCCGACAACTAGGCCCGATTAACTTAAATAAATTCCCGTAAACTATGATTTACTTATACAAGGCTCGGGAATAATAATGACCATCACTTTACTAAAAACACGGCTAACAATCTCCCCCTAAGGGGTGGTCATTTAATTGTGGATCCTTCTTGTGACGTCTTGAGTCTTGGAGCCTTGTGTTCTTAGGAATTCTTTTGAAGTTCCTTTTTCATGCATGTGATCTTGGATCTTGATCTTTGACTTGATATTCTTTGACAAAATACTGATATCGTGGTCTTTGGACTTGATTTGCCTTGACTACTGAGATCTCTGAATCTTTATCCTTGAATCTTTATGCCGCCTTGCGATCTTGTGTCTCCACCCTCATGCTCAAAGTCTTGAAAGCTTGCTAACAATTTCCCTTAACATTTCCTTTAACATGATTACTTATACCACATCATGGTAGGAGTAGTACTTGATCCACTTGTAAAATACATCTTTGTTAGTGTCTAGCAATCTTGTCAAAAATGTTCTTTTGAGGAAGTGCTTGTACATCAGAGATTGCGGAAGACTTTGACACATGTGCTTGAGCTTTCATCATGTATTTATCTTTGTCGATTGAGCATGAGGTCTTGAATCTTGACTCCGCTAGAATAAGGTTATAACGCCGTCACTTATACCTGAAATTTGATGTTAGTGATAAACAGCAGATATAGACGAATATGGATTTGTCATTCGTCTTGAGTTCGGTTACATTAACCTCCGGTTCCGTGAGGACCGTTTTACAGTATAAATACTGTACCTGTGATCAGGTAGGTTCAATTTAGAAGAACCTCCTTGACAGGGTTTCCAGCTCAAAGTATTAGATCCTCTAACGCGATTGCATTAGATTCACCGTACTTGCTTGTTCTCATTACCAGAACGTCTCAAAGCAGACAAAAATCGATATCCGGCTGACACAAGCTTGATTCATATAGAATCTCGCAAGCCACCTACCAAGAGCTTCTTTGATGTTGCCTCAATCAGGATTTCCATTCATCGCTTTGAATACTAAAGAGTATCACTCTGAATGTTCTGGAAATTATCACAAGGATAATGCGTAGGACTCTTTGATACCAAATGTTGTATAATGATGTACGACATTTTGTATATTGGAAAGTGTCCCTAGTGAAATTTTTGATTGATCTCGGTTTGGCTCTAAACTCTATAAAAGTGCACATTTGTATTTGGTAATCGGGAGGCTTAAGATCGGACTACCACCATTTCAATATCACCAACGATCTTGAATGAGAAAGTCGATAGAACGAGTATATCTCCGTGAGAAATGAAACAGAAATCTTTTGAGAGATTCTGAGTGGCTATGGAGGGTTGTGCATTGCATCACTAGGTCCATGATGTCAGTCTCCTTCCAAATGTCCAGCAAACACATGTGATTCAGACAACAGATGTATTGACCCGATTTCTTCTCCAAGGTGTATGGAAGGCTTCTTTCTTTCACCTTTATTCGTACAATTCTTTTTCAATCTTACACCCCTTCATGCAATACCTTGAGGACTTCATTACTAGTACCTATTGTTTGTGGTTAATATATCTAGTACTAGCTCCATCTTAGTCGGGATGACTTGTCTTCAATACCAGAATCATCTTTGTGATTACCAATAGATTATGTATTGACCCAGTTTCTGCCTAGGATTGTATGAAGGGCTTCTTTCTTTTTACCCTTTATCCTTACAATTCTTTTTCATTCTTCAACCCCTTCAGTGCTTACCGAGACTTCATGACTAGTACCTTGTTGGGTTTGTTCTAGCACTAGCTCCATCTCAGTCGGCACTATTCCCTTATTCTCACTTTGCTCCTTTTTCCAATCATACATAGGACTTCTACTCTATCTAATGGAGTGTTCCTGGGTAGATCCCTCCGGTTCTGGCTGGATCATGAAATGAATATACCTAACCTTAACCGCCTTATAACTCCTTGAGAAATAACAGTTGGTCGGTCTTTGGGGTATTGCCATGAAGATCTATAAAACCATTTGATAAAAAATCAATCAACGTGTCTGAGAAATCATTTAAGACACATTGAGTGTTTCCAGAGTTACCAAAAAGCTCCCCTTACACATATGCACCATATTATGAAAGAGTTTTGCACATGCGAGGTTTGGGAACGCACTTATAGATTGAAGATCGTATCCATTATTAATCCGTATTGATCACATTTTAATCACTATTCTCCCCCTCAAAAATTGCATATGTGTTTACAATTTTTGACAATTAGTGAATTAAAAACAAGTTAATGTCCGGAATTCACATAAGCCTAACTAAGTCTTGGGAGAACAGGAGTGCATGCAGAATGAATCACACAATTTTGAAAGAATTTGAAATTTTCTTTTTGAAAATATCTTGAAAAATTATGCTCAACGGGAAAATATGTGAGATATGTCTTATTTACCATCATTTTCCTTAGTACTTCTCTTGAGAAAACTTTGAATGTTTATATGACTTTGCTCAAGACCGAGAAGATATGAACTTCCCGTTGTTTAGGATAAATGTACATAAATGAACATTTTCCTTTCTTTGGAGACCGAGTCCTAAGCTGACATTTACTTAGAAGTCGTAGAGAAAAATTTGAAAGGACATGTTTTGAAAGCATTTGAAACTCTTGCTCAAACTTTATTTATATACCCATGTTAATATTAATCAACATTTCTAGGTACGTAAATGTTATCGAATGTCGAGATACATGTCAGAGAAGATTATTTTTGTATTTTTGAAATTTTTTAATTTTGTATTTTGCTTTTATAGGTTTTTTATTTTTATATTTTGTTAATCTGATAAAATATTTATAAATCAAAATAAAGAGAAAGATCAAAAATATTTACAAGTCGAAGTTTCCATCAGCAATGATAGTTGTTGTTAGAGTTGAAGTAGATGAAGTTGAATCTTGTTGTTGTTGACGTTTATCGGATGCATCAGCAGTAGTAACAACGAAAGACTTTGAAACAACTTGATTTTCTCCATTTGAATAATTCGTCGAACAAATGACCGAATAGACTTTCCAACTCTATCATCGACATCATGATTATCATATCTACTGAAGTGAAAACAAGAAGATTTCTCTTCTTTTTAAGGTAAAGCGCATTGAAGCGTACACTCTCCTTTTATCTGAAGCTCGGGTTATGCACTGAAGTGTGCATAATCCATATACTTGAGCTAACAAACTTTGAATGTTTGTTACTAGCTCAAGACCGAAAAGATTTCTCTTTTTGTTGTTAAGGATAAACGCACTCACACGTACATTTTCCTTTTATTTGAAGATCGGGTTGCAATCTGACATTTGATTACAAGCCATTGACCTGGAGATTAGAGAACAACAATCGGATAGATAGAAGTATGTTGTTTCCTTAGTCTTGATAACCTGCCAAGAAGAGAAGTAGAAATCAGAAACCCTTTGCTTGAAGGTTCCGAGGGATTAGAAGTACTTGCATTGTCACACACAGATTTTTCAGACTTATTCTCGGTGTTACTGGATGCAGTTAATTTTCCACACATGGCAAAAATTCTTCCAGTTGGAATCCACCTAAGACAAGTTCTAGGTTTGCTAGGCCTAGATGAAGCAAGACTTCCTTTGGACCCTAACTCCTTCGATTTCTTGGCATTTGCCTTATGTTTCTTTTGATTTTCACGTATTGAGACATTGGCACTTTGGTTATCAGCACGAGAATTCATGTTATTCACATAATTAAGCACACAGACATCATGATTGGCAGTAACTAAACATTGCTTACACATAACACAAACAATTTCGGATTTAGCATTTCGAATGGCAAGCGTAATGTTATTACATTCAGATGACATGTGATTCTGATTCTTAGGTATTTTGGAATTCCTATGGTTTTCTTCTATTTTCTCGATGTTATTCGAGAGGCAACTACTCTTAGACTTAAATGAAACCTTATCAGTATTAGAATGGCTCCTAGAATGTGGTCTTCTAGTCTTAGCAGTGTTGTTTACTCTAGTAGAAGAAAAACCATTTGAGTCAGAATTAGCTTGTTTCTTATGAATAACATTTGGTTGTGAAACAGTGATTGGTTTTATCCTAACGATTGCTTTAGCGGGTTTGTTAGGAACAACATTATCTACCCTAGAGGTCTTAGAAGGATCCGTCCTAAAGATTCTAGGGGCAATCACATTAACAGCTTGTACACCTTTCGATTCTCGTGTGGAAGGTGCCGAGTTTGAAGTGACTGGTTTAGACAAAGCATTCGTCTTATCAACTTTGAGGAGAACCGAGGATTTTGGAAAGGGAGTGACAGAATAGAGCTTTGATCCAAAAGAAGAAGAAAAAGGTGGTTTCCCCAAGATTGATTGCTTTGTAAACATAGTATTCGTTCTCGTACCTTTTGTGGTGCCTTTTGGTTTAGAAACCATATCAAATAACTGGGCTCTTAGCTTAGCATTTTCATAGATGGTGTCATACAATTGTCTTTGCAAAGCGTCAATTATTGAATTGGTCTGAGAATGCGTCACTTTGATAGTGTCAAACATGTTCTTGTATGTGGTCTTAAGATGTTCATTCTCTTTTGCATAATTCTGAACCTGAAATTCTAGTGATACGTTCTCATCTTTAAGTTTCTTAGACACCGGATCAAGGGTATTTGATGCACATTGAGTATCACATCTCTTACCCTTGAGATCTCCCAATTGAGCTTGCAACCGTTTGATCTTTTGTTGCATGTCATTATAAGCTTTATCATACGAAATCTTGTCATATTTGCATTCTTTACATTTTGTGTACCAATTATTCCAAAGAACAACGTATTCTTTTTCCTTTTTAATAATGCAATTTTCAATTTTTTCTTTCGTACGATCAAGCTCAGTTTGGAGATCAGTATACTGCACTTCGTGAGTAAGCATATTAAATATATCATGTTCGTAACAATTTTCATCTTTGGGTACCTCAGTTGATCTATCTAAGTCATAGACGGGAGCATTGTCAGACTGAGTTCCAGATGTGGATGCTTGCTGTAATGTATCCTTTGAAGTGCAGTTCAGTTTTACTCTCTCAGTTTCTTCATAAGCATCTGCAACAGCCATGAATTCAAATTCCTCTTGAGTGCTTTGGATCCCTACTTCTTCCTCTTAAGCAATCTGTAGTTGTTGCTGAAGATAAGCAGCATCCCGTTTTCTTGGCTTTACTGTGTAGTTGCTGGCATGATGACCCTCTCCTCGACAGTTGTAACACCTTATCGGATTACCATTGATACCATTACCATTACCCTTATTCGGTGTTGTAACAACATTTCTATTCCCATACTAATTTGCAATTTCTGAAACAACACTAAGCCCATTCATATTTTAACATTCTGAATACCCGGATTCTGAATTTCATTTTGCCCAACTTCATTCCCATCATTCTGCACAACATTTTGGCTTACCTGATTTCCAACATTGTCATCAACCATTTACATTTTGATGTCTTGGCTCGTGTTCATATCCGGTTGTGCAATTTGATTATTGCAGGGAATTAATGAACTTATTTGGTTGTTGTTTGTTGGAATGGTGTTGATTTTGAATGCTTTAGCTATTAAAACAAGTGCCTTGTTCATTGCAGTTGTGGGATCTGAATTGTCTTCGAGATTTTGCATTAGTTGTGGCATGTAGTGTGTGTTGAATGAAGGTTGTTGGACAAAGTTGTTGTTGGGTTGTGGATGTTGTAGGTTGGTAATGAGTGATGATTGATCTAGGTGAAACGGTGTCTGAGTGTTTGCCATTAATGCCAAAGGATCATGTGTGTTTGCTAGTCGTTGTGCTCTAAAAGGATTGATGTCTTGTTGAGTCGACATTGCAAAAGTGATGTGAAATGATATGCAAGGATCTTTAGTGGGTAAAGTGATTGTCGTTGTGGATTGAAACCAATTGACGTTCATGGGATTTTACAAATCTTAGATTTAAACCGTAAAAAAATCAACTTTTACGGGATTTTAGTAAATCAAGAAAAAACCGTGAAACAGTGATTAATTATGGTTGAAATCGTTGTTGAAATTGAAGTTGTAGGGACAAAAAGTGCAAAACAATTAACTTTGGAGGGCTAACGAGCTATTTTATAGCTACTAAGGACTAACGGAGCGAATTAGATTCAACTAGAAGGGCTTGTTTGCATGGAAGGACTAGTTTTGCAATTGTAGTAAAACTTGAGGTATTACATGAGACAATTTCCAAATTAGTTTAATAGTTAAAAAATTTCCCACCAATTTTCATTCCTTCATCGTTTAAAACTTATAAGAAAGCAACGAATGTAGATTTGATCTCACGGAGAGGAGCGGTTATTGTCGTTAACAAGTGAATATATCACGATGATCGTAAAAGAGTCACGATCACGATGGTATGAGTTATAAGTCCCGTAGTTAACCATCACTCAAAAACGTAAAACTTGAAACGACTTAAAAACGTGTAGAGTTATTCCAATTGAATTGGTAAATCGGTTTCCACACAAAACAAGTTGTTCGGTATCTAAACAAAATTGGTTGATCGGTACGAGGTGTTGTTCGGTATCAAAGTTGTTCGGTTCCTCTTGTTGAAATGAGTTGTTCGACTTCAGAGGAAGCTAGACTTGTTCGATACAGGAGTTGTTCGGTATCAATTTGTACAACCGTCCTTGTTTTTGTCATGAGCACAACCAACAAAAACCACAGCGCCCTTGAAGCTAAAAGGGTGGATCTTGTCTCCTTTGTTTTTCTTTGAACTGTTTGGACCACAAAGATGATAAGCACCCAAAATAAGCTCTAATAAGCTTTGCAAATAAGCAAACAAAAATAAGCACTTGTTACGCCACAAAACGCCTCAAAAATGAAGAAGTAATAAGTTGTTTTTCCAAAGTAATAACCTACAAGAACTAGTGAAAAACACGATAGCTGTTGCTTTAGAAGAAAAAGACACGAGCTTTTATGAAATATGCACAAAAACCACAGCAAAACCGTGACCTTAATAGGCTATGTAAACTTTTCATAAAACAAGAAAAACATTTGACAATAGAAAAATCCTTTGTGACCAAATAAGATGTGACAACAAGAATCCCAAAATGTGACAACAAGAATCCTTTGTGAAAAACACGATAGCTGTTGCTTTAGAAGAAAAAGACACGAGCTTTTATGAAATATGCACAAAAACCACAGCAAAACCGTGACCTCAATAGGCTATGTAAACGTTTCATAAAACAAGAAAAACATTTGACAATAGAAAAATCCTTTGTGACCAAATAAGATGTGACAACAAGAATCCCAAAATGAGATTTAACTATTACTGATTTGAAGCCCAAAAGATTTATGATGCAGTCATTTAAAATTTTAAGCAAGACAGATTGAACATTTTTTGAGAAGCACAAATAGAAACAAAATAAGCCAAATCACGATAAGATAAAATAACCACAACAAAACACTAAACCCAACCTTGGCTCTTGATACCACATGATAGAGATATCATTTCATCACCATGAACACAAAATAAGAAAAATATTTTAGAGAAAGAAAGAACTAGAGAGAGAAATAAAACAAAGAAACATGGTTACTAGCACATTGAAAGAAAAATAAGAAGCAACACCCTCTCCACACTTGGAGAGGGCTTTATATAGTTACAAGGGTGGATAAGCTTTGTGGGCTTTGTCTTTGGGCCGGACCTAAATGGAATGGGCTTAAGCCCAACAACTAGGCCCAATTAGCTTAAATAAATTCCCGTAAACTATGATTTACTTATACAAGGCTCGGGAATAATAATGACCATCACTTTACTAAAAACACGGCTAACAATATATTCTATAGTCTTATCAATGTAAACCTCATGAGCATCCTTGTTGTTCTTAAGCCTAGGAGAAATAGGTTCTATGTTAAGCTTGAACATTTCTGGAGCAATAGTGGCATTAGGTTTTGAAACCGTAGTATCGACAACATTTTTCCCTTTAAGTTTCCTTAATTCATTTTTCAATGCTGCATTGATTGTTTCAATCTCATCAATATCTTTCTTTACATTTTCCACACTATCTTTTCCACTCAAAGATTTAATTTTTTCAGTCAACTTTCTAATGGCTGTGTCCTTCTCTTGTGACTGAGCTTTCAATTCATTTATTTCAAATAATTGATTAAATGTGGGAGCATTTAGATTTTCACCAGAATTTTCCCTTTGAAAAATCTCTTGATTAAGTTGAGTTGCTAATTCAAATGAAATGCAATGCTTTTCTAAATTTGAATAACTTTTGAAAAGTTTATCGTACGCCTCTTTTTCAATGAAATATTTCTTTTTGAAAAGCTCAATCTCAAGTTCTAGACACTTATTGCAATTATTCATACATGACTTTTTCACATCAAGAATATCTACAGAATTCGCAACAATATGCACAATTTCTTAAGACATGATTTGGTTCAAGAGTTGATCATTATCAATCCTAAGTTGTTTGATTTAAATTTCAAAAACATTCTTGTCTACAGAACACTAATCAGCAGCAGCCTCCATTTGGTTAAAAACAGTTTGAACTTCAGTAATTTCATCTAGAAGAGTTTTATCAAACTCATTAAATGTGTCTTTTAAAACTTTTATAAACGGAATTATTTCAGTTACAAAACATTCTTTTGTATGTTCAAAACCCCAAGGCCCCGCAGTAATAGCATCAGATGTTAGTCTCTTTTTTACCACTTTGTCAAAATTGACCATTTGATATTTTAGCTTTTTAAGACTTTCATTTACCAAACTTACCTTAGGAAGTTCACTAGGAGCTTCGATTCTAACAGGTGTATGTGACGTAACGGGTATTTCAGAAAGGGATGAATGTTTTAACCAGAAAGCTTGTTCTGCAGACAATTCTTTTTGAGTGACAAAACAGGCTTTAAAAGGGATTACTCTAGGCGGACGTAAGAGTCTTAATCAAAGTGACACAAACGAGGATTGTTCAACTGATCATTTTTTTATTTTCAATGCAGGAAGTAATAAAACCTGGATTCATTGGCTGCTAAAACAAATGGAAATGACGTGACAGGTATGCAATCCATCAATTCAATTTATGATTTATGAGAGCTCAATAGAGTATTTGAAAGCCAAACAATCTTTGCTGATTTGTGTGCACAAATAGTTTCACCATGGGGTGCACCCATGATGTTAACCGTCAAGGGAACCCCGAACCCATATTATGCGCCTTTTTATTCACTAATGGAATAAGTATTTATGGCGAGGTTAAATGGTATGAGCAGCCAATGGTTATGACGAGACAGGGCGTGCTTTAAGTGATAAGCTGAGTAAACTTAGTATCGACACCTTTGATAGGAACATTTGTTTGCTTGACTTGGTAGAAATTAAGGTAGTTTTTAAGTACTTGATCCTGACTAACAAAATGAGAGTAAACTAAACGTGTGTCTTTTGGATATGTAGTATAGACCAAGAGAAATGAAGTATCAATGATTTTTACTATTACGATACTCTTTTGAATTCTAAAGCACCTATGTGCATGGTCCAAATTTACTTGGACACAATAAACATGCCGTGATGAAATGGAGATAACGAGACCTAGACTTATCGTACTTGACAACACTAAGTAGCTATAATTAAACAGAAAAAAAAAAATCATGACACGACTATTAACTTCATGACGATGAAATCGATCAAACGATGCTTGCTTAAGTCGTATGGAGGATAAAGACTGTAAAGCTATAAAATGCACCATAACCAAATTGAAGCAATGATTTTCTTACTCTATTAAGCTTTTTGATGCTTCAAAAATGTAGTTTGGTGAGTGTAGCAAATATACACAAAAACTAATCATAATGTAATAAACGCCACCTTTTGTTTTCAAAGTCCACAGTAGCATGATTTAGATCTTTAGTTGCTCATGTATTGATGACTACCAAAGAAGTAGACAATATATATTTTTCGGCTAAAACTAATAACAGTCAATTTCATGGGGGCCATTTAATTAAGTCGTGCGTGAACAATAATCATACATATAATTTGCACACTACATACACATATTAGTATATATTTTATATATGTTAAGATTTTATCAGTTCCAAAAACGTTGATGCAAAGCTATAAATAGGAATCAAACAGCGCTGTGTAAAACAGAGAACATCTACACATATCAAGTTATATTAACGTAGTAGAGTTCTTAATATCGAGTAACATTCGTAGTCTTCCACTATCTTTAAGGTAAATCTAATGTATTATAAAGATGTTTTTATACTTATCTTCACATTGACCGTGCACCTCATCATTTAATATTGGGTAGAAGCCATAGAATACCAACGCACTTTCTGAAATTTACCACAATGAACCATTTACTTTTTTATTACCGATATCACCAATGTACTTTCAAATTATTTTTCAACTTGAACAAAACGTTTGTACCGTTAGTTATTATGTGACAACGTTAGTCAATTTAGCTAACGATCGTTTGAGGAAGTTTCAAAAATCGTCCCTGTGGTTTTAAAAGTTAACGAAACCTTCCTATTTACACTTCCAGGCAAGGGGCTCCAAAGAAAAGAGAAGGCACACCACATGGAATTAAAGAAGATGCAAAAGTTTTCTTCGGGGGATCTGCGAAGATTTATCCTTTTTGTGAATTGTTGTGTTTGTGATGTAGTTACAAAAATAATGACACATTTATGCTTTTTGTGAATTGTTGTGTTTGTGATGTAGTTACAAAAATAATGACACTAACAGGAAAATGCAAACTAGCGAGGAATGTGGCCAAGACGCAGCAGTTGCAAATGTGTCGACGAATTCCTCCATCTGTCACATGTCGTTGTGGGTTAGCACTTAGGCATACAACTCAAAGAGACGAGGGGTGTTCAATTTATATTTTGTAAATGGTGTATACATTGTGCGTGAAATGGAGAAAATATGTTTACTGTATCTTTATAAGCTGAATGTCACTTATGCGAGTAGCAATTTTTCTTAGCCAAACGCCGTAAAACCACGCGCTCCGTAGCGGAGCGCGGGTAGAAAACCTCGTTGTAAACTAATGGACCATGAAAATGTTACAGTTACAATTATAAATGGTACTGCATCTTTTTTGACATAGGTTTACTTGCTTCTTTCTTACTTTAATCCATTACTTTGACATAGGTTTACTAAACTACTAATAATGTACTACTTTCATCAGGTGTATTAAAATATATTTATGTACACAGTAGATCAGATAAACTACACACATCGGATTCATTGTCTAATACTCTAATTAGCGCTCTATTATTGATTATGTTTTGTATTATTTATATTTGAGCACTTGAAGTATTTGAACTTTGAAACATTATTGTCATCTTATGCATAAAATATTTAAAATTATAATTTTGTATATAAAAAATCAAATCTAATTAATTCTCGACTAATCCTCGCATAACCGATTAATCGCTACCCGACCTCTCCGGTAGCGCCTAACGATTTTTTCAACCTTGGAACTTAGTGAGATGTATCCATATTATTTTACTTATATGAAGAGGTTAGATCTTACTATTCACTATCACATTACGAGTAATGATAAGGATTTTGCTGAGTTGTCTAGTATTTCCAAGCTTGCTAATTTGATGTTGGAGTATCACTTGTTATAGTTGGCATTGATTTTGCACGTTGCAACCGTTACAGTTGAAAGATGTTTTTCTATAAAAGGATAGGTGATGAATATTTTAATGATGTGTAATTTGTGCTATACAAAAAGATGCTTCTAGATGTTACTATTGAGTTTGTACGTAAGCGCTTCGATATGAACGGTCGTAGGGGTTATTTGAGATGTATCTATGATTTCACTTATATGGGGATGTTAAGTCTTAGATTTCGTTTGTTTTTTCAGAGGTTTAACCTCTTCATCTGCCAACCATGTTTGCAGAAGAAGAGGTTCATCTAAAGTCTTCATCTGCAGAAAAAAGATCGTTTGTTTTTTATTATGTTGAAGTACTTCTTTCATACTTTCTTGTTCGTTTTTGTACGTTTTTGTACGTTTTCGTCTGTTGCGTACGTTTTGTCCCCCTTTTTTTACGTTTTCGTCCGTTTTTGTACGTTTTCACACGTTTCGTAGGTTTTGGTCCATTTCGTACGTTTTGACGGATTTTATGTTTTCTTACGTTTTCGTTCGTTTTTGTACGTTTTCGTCCATTTTGTATGTTTTCGTCCGTATTTTACGTCTTCGTACGGTTTTATCCATTTTAAATTTTTTTATCTGTTTTCGTACGTTTATGTACGTTTTCATGATTTTTCATACGTTTTTAGGTTTTCGTCCGTTTTTTACATTTACGTACGTTGTTGGCCGTTTTTTACGTTCTCGTTTGTTTTCGTACGTTTTCTTACGTTTCGTCCGTTTTTGTACGTTTTCGTAATTTTTTGTACGTTTTTGTCCGTTTTTTTACGTCGTTGTCCGTTTTTTTACATTTTTGGCAGTTTTTACGTTGTCCTCTATTTTCAAACGTAAGAAAACAGACGAAAACGTAAGAAAACGAACGAAAACGTAAGAAAACAGACGAAAACGTAAGAAAACAGACGAATACGTAAGAAAACGAACAAAAATGTACGAAAATAGACAAAATCGAACAAAAATGTACGAAACGTAAGAAAACATATGAAAACGTAAGAAAACGTACAACGAACACGTAAAAAACGTACGAAAACGAATGAAAATTGATGATTACGGATGAAAACGTAAGAAAACGTTCAAAAACGGATAAAGACGGTTGAAAACGTATGAAGCGTATAAACCTAAAACAAGTCTGAATTATTGGATTATTGTAGAAAGAAGTGAGAAGAAGAGACAAAAAAAGAAAGATTTTGTGTGAACTGGTGAAGATGTATGAAGTGCTTTTTAGCACTTATGCTTGCAAAAAACCAAACAGATTCGTCTGGGCCAGCAGACAAAAGAAGGAAAGAAGTGGAAAGAAATGTTTATTGGAAAAACAAACGACACCTTTACTATGTACTATTTACTATCACATTATGAACAATGATAAGGATTTTGTTGGGTTGTCTAGTATTAACAAGCTTGCAAGTTTGACGGTGGAGAAGAATATACAGACCTCTCATCCTTTTGTCTATCGCTTGTTATAGTTGGTACTGATTTTGTCCGTTGCAACTCCTAGAGTAGAAAGATGTTTTCCTATAGAAGAATGGGTGAAGAATATTTTCAAAGATGTGTGATATAGAGAAATATGCTTCTAAATGTTACTAACGAGGTTTGCGAACCCGCGCTTCGTCACGAAGTGTTTGCGTATTGTGTCGTTTTATGATTATTTCGAGGTTTTACGTTACGCGCTAACTTTGTAATCGACGGATAACCTCATGGACTATTCCCCAAGGATAATTCACGAATATGAAGAACCAATACGTAAAATCTTTGTTGAACTAATTTTTTTATAATATTAAAGATTTAAAAAAACTAATTTTTTATAGTATTAAAGTTATTTAAAAAAAATTAAAAAAAAATTGACGGTCGTTACTACTATTCATATTACTGTTCACCATCTCTCATGTTATTGTTCACCAATTTTATAATTTTTTTTATTTTTTCTTGGAGCGCTTAACGATCATGATGAACCTAGTTAGGAGTTACTTTCTTAATTTCTCGTAAAAAAAATTGTGCACTTGATGGACATTAATTTGCTGATTCAAAAGATAAAATAAAATTAATTGTAGTTTTAGAAAAAAAATACTCTAAACTTTTATATAGAGTTCTAGGTCTAGGGTCGGCCTTGACGTTAAGCAAAAAGGGCAACCCAACTTATCGATCTCAAGGTTTTCGTTTGAACATTGATGGATGAAGAACTCAACGATATCAATGTGATAATGTAAAAATATAGCCAATATATGGCCATCCATTAGCATACCCAAAAATTCAAAACAAAAGAAGTAACAATGATACCAAATAAAACCATTCAGAATGACAATACCATTTAACAAAATTACTATAACATTGAAAACATACAAGTCGTTTTCAAGCTTCAACGTAAGAATCACCAGGCATCTTAAGTTTATAGTATATGAAATTACTAGCCTTCACTAGCTTCAATAGCTCCCTTGATTCATCAGTTGCAGACAGCTTTAGTAATCCATCCAACACACCCTGCAAATTTGATCGTCCAACATTGATCTCCCGAAGCAAACCTTCTTTACTAATCTCAAATCCAAATCGGTAATCACCCTTTTTAGACGCAAATGGGACAATTATCCTATACGTTACTGAATCCGGAACAATCTCATTTTTCACCATTTCTTCATACCATTTCTTGACTTCCACCAAGTTATCCTCCTTCTCAAATCCATTAATCAAACCATTGTATGTATACACATCCGGTTTCACCCCATTACTCCTCATCACATCAAGCAATCCAATGGCTTCGTTAATCCGTTTATCAACAATCAATCCTCTCACCTTTGCATTATAAGTTCTTGCATCAGGTTGAATATTCTTGTTTTCCATCACTTCCCATAGTTTATCAGCATCTGATATCTTACCATTTCCATATAACCCATCAAGAATAGTATTATAAGTATACAAACTACATTGACATCCATTTCTCTCCATCTCATCAATCACAAGCAAAGCCGAATCAGTAGCATCCATCTCACAAAAAGCCTTAATCACAACATTATACGACACCTCGTCAGGCTCAATACAAAGCTCCTCACGTAACTCCCTAAACAATTCAGGCATCTCATTTAGCCTTTTGGAATTAACACACGCAGCTAAAAGCGCATTGGCTGACAAAACCGTACGCGGACAATTAAACTCAGGCATTTCATCAAACAATTTCCTTGCATGTTGATACATTCTAGATTTCCCATACAAAGACATTAACCTAACCACAAAAGACTCATTCGACATTTCAGTTTTATATCTTTTTTGATGTTGGAGGATTTCTTCAATGTAGGAATATTGTCTTGCACGTGCGAGATGCGAAACAACATCTTCGTAGTATTTGTAACTGTAACGAAAAGGGCCCGTGTTTGAAGCTCGCTTGAAAGTATCAATAAACATTTTCAAATTTGCTAATGAATCTGTTAATTGTGACATGGGTAATGGGTCAAATGGGAGTTTTTCCTTTTTGGGTTTTGGAATGACTGTGGTTGTGGTAGCGGGGTTTTTCTTGGGTCTTTTTGTTTTTTCTTTTAGTGTTTTGGTGGTGGTTGAGGCTGGTGATACGGTGGCACTGGCGGTGGTGGTGGTTTTGAATATGTTGTGGAGACGGTTGTAAGCGGCGGAAGACATTTTCGGATTTTGGGGAAAGTTTGCTGGTAACAGAGGAAGGGTTTTAAAGAGGGTTAGGAATTTTCAGGTTTTGCATTTATTTATTCTTCTATGTCAAATTAGGTCCTTTTAGATTTTTGTTATGGTTATGGTCGCTAATACGGTAATTCCATCTCATGCTGCAGTAGTGTGATATCATCCTGAACATGATATCATATACACGCATAGTTCTAAAAGGTGCGCCATGACACTGCTAAGACCTCGCAAAAGCGCGAGGCGTGACCTCCAAGCTACGCAATAGGCCAAGACTATGCTTAAGGCTTGACGTGAGATGATGAATGAAAAAACGTGATAAGGCGCGATAAAGTGTGTTGCGTGGATGCTTTTTTGAATTCAGTTTCGATAAAAATCGTTTTTTATTATAGAAATGAAAAATATTACATGCAAAGATAATTTATTTACTTTATTTCCTTATGTATAACACTTTTTGTAAACTCAATATATTTAAAATATGATATAGACATATAAATTTATAAATATTTTCATATTTTGTGCCGCTTTAAGTCATGTCTTAAAAAACACCATAACTCGTCATAGCTCATAAGGCATGAGGCTTGGCCATGCGCCACGCCACGTCTCACGCTATTTATAACCTTGTATACACGTAACGTGAACATGATTATTTTTTCTAACAAAACCTGAACATGATTGAGTAGCTAACCCTAAATTGATTATTTGTAAGTTGATTTTGGGTCATGTACTGTGGCGTGTAAGGAAAATGTTAAAAGGCTTTCATAAAAGCACTGGAGCGTATTTGACCGCAAGTTTAAAATGCATGTTTGAAATTCATGACTTCGCAATGATATGGTTCCGAAATATTGTACATATAAACAAGCAATATTACTCGTGCGTTGCTGCGGGGTGTTAATTTTTTGCGTGTTATTGCGGGACACTAATTTTTTTTATTTTTTATTTTGTGCGGGTTTATTTTTTCGGTCTCTGTAGCGTTATTTTTTTATTCACATGTTTAATAGTTTGGTTTTTTATTATATGGGTTTACGTGTTGGCTCTCATGTTTAAAGGTTTGTTTTTTTTTGCTGTATGGAACTTTTTTTTTAATTAGCGTACGTCGGTTTTCTATTGCGTCGTTTAATTTAAAGTTATTAACAATTTTAGTAACATTTTTTATAAAAGCGTGCGTATGTCAGAAGCATTACAATATTGGGCTCGTTTTGTTCGCAATTCGAAAATCTTTCCAAATGTGTTTTGAAGTTTATTATAAAGAAAAGTCGTAAATAGTTAAAAGAGTGGGAATGTGCCCGTGCGTTGCAACAGAGCTTTTTTTATGTTGCCTACTTGTATGTTTCACGTTATTATACGTGCGCCATAAATGTTAAGTAAGTAAAAATGGGAGAAAAAAAATAACTAAATGGGCTGGCCCAAGGCGGGCCATAATATTTTTTGGAATTGATTTTGAACGAATATTGAGTAGGAATGTGCCCGTGCGTTGCAACGGGGCTGACTTGTATTCGACGGTTTTTTTTATATCTCCTACTTGTATGTTCTCCGTTATTATGCTCGTGCTTTAAATTTTGACTAAGTAAAAAAAGAAGGGGAGAAAAAACCTCAAATGGGCCGGCCCAAAAATGGGAGCCCAGAAAAAAACTATGGCCCGATTACTGTTCAAAAATGAACAGTGTTTTAGCCACAAATACTACTTCGTTTTACACTTCTTTTGAGTACATATATAATACCGTGAAAATTGTAAACAGTCAACAGCGTTAACACGAGAATATAAATCCAAGAATTGGAAGTTTTGACAATAATGTACACACTTTTATGGTGTTTTATGTTTTTGAAGGTCCCCATTAGAAAATTTGCTTTATGTCAAAAAGAGAGGAATTATGTAAAAATGTGGAGACACATCAGCATTTGATAGCATGTTCATGGCTGAAATCCGCAGACGTTCAAATGTCGAGGGATTATAAGAAATCGTGGAACATACCTATTCAATGAGTTTTACAATACTGTTCTTAAATTAGAAATCCAAGCTGAATTTACCATGCCTGAAAATGAATATGTCCCAAAAGGTTAAAGTAAGAAATCTAGGAGGTGGTCTTTAACTTAACACACATACTCACTTTTTTGACAAACAAACAGGTACAAAGATATCACCTTGTCAAGTTTTTGTATTCGTTTGTTTGTTTAACTAAACTTTCAATTTTTGTTCTTCTTTCACAGTTGTACTTATGATCCTAAGGTTATAAAGTTTCGAAACACTACACTAGACTTATCTATGATGGAAATTGATGTCAAATTTATTCACACCAAACATATAAAAACTACTTTGAATCCATTCTTTGATTCTATAGACCCATAACAAACGGGCCCTAAAAGGTAGTTTGAATATTCATTGAGTAATATAATTCTAGGGATAGGTATCCAGGTTGTCTTGTAACTACTAACTAGCCAAACATTACCTGATACTGAATCACTGTTTAAAACTCGAGACCACCAATTAAATGATTAAACAGCAAATACTACTACTCATTGTCAAATAGGACATCAGAACTAGCATATTTAATAATATGGCTATGGCTGCTACTCAACTAATAATCAATTTCAACTACAAGTCGGATACAGTTTTTAAACAATTCTTTGCAGTTATTATACAAAATTAAACCACGCCATAAGCAGATATCACTAATGTCTTCACTCACTATTGTCTTCACTGCATAGACATGGCCAGGACATGCCGTTGCTCGCATTTCCCACACGGTCTCTTCTTTTTCAAGCTCAGAGTTGCCAGCCTGCTAAACAGCATTGTGTGTAAGATCTAAAATGAGCAATTAAGTTTTTAATGTAGTCTTTAAAGCATTGTTATGCCTAATAAGCTCCGACTTTCATTCAGTCATCACAAGACTCACATCTTGTGATGACTAAGGATTTGCAAGAATAGTACATTGGAATGGAATTTATTAGGAGTTGCAACTTAGACTCATCTACTTATGATTGAGCTGATTGGGGTTTTGCTTTAGTAATAATAACAAGTCAAACGAGAAGCTTTAAATAAAATGGGATAAAATGGCTGGCAAAAAAGTGTTTCATTAATCTTAAAGTCTCCTAAATCAGTTTTGAATAATAGATTAAAATTCATAATGAAATACTCCTGAATGTTTGATTAGTTAAAAATAAGAGGAAGTATAAAGGGCAAGATTTACCCTGATTTGTGCACCCGAAGATATCATGTTGAGGGTGATTCAGAAGAAGCAGCCTCTTGCTTGGGTCGTTTCTGCCCGGCAGGAGGCCCATCTCTCTGTCTTACATACCTTTTACTTTCATACTTTGATTGTTTGCGTGGCTTTGGTTGATAAGTAGGATATTGGCAAGGAATTATTTCACCATTGACGTACTTGTCACCTAAATATTGCAAAAGTAAGCATATAATTGTACAAATGATCATAACATATTTTAAAGGTTCTGTTATGTTTGCATAAGCATATAAATGTTGGGTTGGGAATTTCACCTCCATAGTCCTTATTCTTCACATCTATGTATGAATCGGGCAAAACCCAAAGCACTCCAGGTAGTCCTGAGAAAGAAAATGCCATTAGGCTATCAGCTATAAGTTTCTTTTAAGTGATTCGATAATGTTGATAACCGAGTCTTATGGTATCTTACCCTTGAACTTTTCGGATGTTTCTTCAGATACTGTGCATTGAAATCCAGTGTATGTGGTCGTGCTGAAAGCATACATGTTCTTCTTTGCTTCTTCCATACTGACATTCACAATTATAGCACAATTGAAATATTTGATACTTTAGTCAATGTAAACAAGTATTATACTCATGACACAAATTGGAAATGAACAAAAAAACATAGATAGCAAGTTGTATCTGGTCTAGTTTCTACACTACACAGAAGAAAACAAACTGAAAACACAGTCAGACGGATCATTTTACCATCACACAAGTTTTCCGTAGATGACAAGCACGCAACGCAATACTTATTGCTAAATTAATTATAGAAACATATCTTTAGAGAAATTTCTAAACAAAACAAATCATGGGCGCGTGTCGGTTGTAGATATACTTTACTGGTAACCAACCAATCAATTCCATACACTTGCTTCTTTAACATTGCATAAGCAGCGAAACTCATCACTCTTACACACTCTGGATAAAACAGTTTCTTTTCCTACTGGGAGAAGAGGGAAAGAAGAACACATGCCACTCAATCTCTGAGAGCTTTTTTGTATCATCTACGGGTGTGTAAGTTGGATCATTATATGTCCAATTGTGGTATATCAGGTCACCGTATCATCTACGGCTGGAAGTTTCAGGATTGCTTATTATTTCTACTAATCAGCTTCTTCTAAAGTAAAATAAGCAGTTTCCAATAAGCAGGTTGGGTATTTGTAATTTCAAAGTGGCATTTTATGATAAAAGCAAAACTATATTATTAGTCTCATATGACCTTAAAATCCTTAGCATAAACACAATCTCCTGAACTGCTTACTTTTAAGCTACTTATATCCTTCTTCTTATAGCCACCACCAAATGGCCTAGTGGTGAGGCACTTGACTTCCTCACAATACGTCAAGGGTTCAAACCTCACTAGGTACACATTCGGGGCGGCCAGGAAATGGTCGGAAACGGCCGCGTGATAACCCGGTTAGGCCAGTCAAGAAAACTTGCCCTCCCAGGTAACCTGTATAGGGAAACCTCATCCGTTTATATTCTTCTGCTTACAACAGCTCAATTTAATCCAATATAAAACATAAAACTACCCATCTAGAAATTATAAAAGCAGATTTTAAAATATAAAAAAAAAACCTTCCAAGAACAGTAGCAAGAGTATTCAAATAAGTATCAATCATCTGTTCCCTAGTAGGAGCAGGGTCTTTAGGAAACTCCATAACAATCAACCAATGACTATAATCACATCCTGGTAACATAATAGTCTCTCTTGGTTCATTACTACTACTCCTTCTAGAAGAATAATCCCCGTCAACTGCAGCTTTTGTTAAGTGGGTTTTAACCCTGTTTGAGTTTTTTAAAATGGGTTTTATTAAAGATTGTGAATTGATAAGTGGGGTGATGAATGATGATGGCTTTGAAATAGGGTTTAAGGGTTTTGAAATGGGGTTTATTAGGGTTTTAGAGATGAGGGAAAGATTGAGTGTAGCCATTGAGGTGTTGTGGAAATGGAGTTTGGGGGATAAGGGTGGAAGAAAAGAATGGTACTTTAGTTGGATGAAAGGGTTTTGGGGTTTACATATTGGGCTAAGGATGTATAGAACTCAATAGATGTTTGGGCTATGAATTAATTTGATTCTTGAAGAGATAGTGAGCAGAAAAAACAAAAAAACAGAAACCGAACTGAACCGTATTAATAATCAAACCGAATTTGTTAAAATCGAATCAAACCGAACTATAAATTCGATTTTTGGTTCGGTTCGATTTGATAAAAAAAAATTAGCCAAACTAACCGAACAACCCGATAACCGAACCGATCAACACCCCTAATATGAATGCGTGTGGACATTCGGCATTCGGCAATCGGCAAAGCGTTTTAATTTTATCGAAATATAAAATGAGCAGGTTGTTCAAAGAAAAAATAACAGGTTGTTTAGTGTTATCTCAAACTATAGAACATTTTATCTTTACTTTTGATTAACGAAAATATAAACGGTGTTTACATGTTTATAGTTCGCATTAAAAATAATTGGTATCATAATTTAGTGAAAATGATGTCATGCTATAATGTGTACCTTGTAGCATAGAGAAAAGTTTAGCTAAACACTATTATTTTGGGAAAATTCTATTTACGCCCTTACACTCAGAAGTGTGTTGTTTGCTAAAAAAATATATTTTTAAAAATGCTTCAGGGCGACTTGAGCGATTTGGGCGACTTTCACCAAATTTTGACACGTATTCCAAGTGTCTCAAGTCGCCTCGGACGTCCAAGTACTTGCATGAACACATGCCAATTTTTAGTGAAAGTCGTCCAAGTCGCCTAGATCGCCCATATCACTCTGAGGCATTTGTGAAAAACACTATTTTTAAGGGCAAACAACACAAACACTTTTGAGTGAGGTGGCATAAATAGAATTTGCCCTAATATTTTTACCACAAAATTAACTCATTTATTTTATAAAGGGAAAAAATGAATTAACTAATATTATTATTTAAAACACACTTTCACACTTTTTAGAAGAAAAAAAATACATATCTCAAAAACCATACACCGTTAATCTACATAAATTACACTATCGTGACTAGCATTTAATTATCTTTCCATAAAGACACTTTCATATTTTTGACATTATTGTTTTGTGTAGTTTTTGTTGTTCTCGGTGCAGTATTTTGCTTGGTATATCACATATGATACAATGCAAATTTGTAAGTTCGAGCACTCAACATGCTTTCGTAAAACTAGTATAAACATTTGTGTAGAACTCTAAATGATTTATCGTTTTTGGCATTGTAAAATAAACATCCTTAGATCTCAAACCATTTATCACACATAATATTTGAACCTCCAAATCAATAAAGTTTATTCATAGAAGTTGAAGAAAGTATAATATTTTTTATAGACAGACCCGCTTGATGTATCACATGTGATATAACATTAATCTGTAAGTGCGAACGTTTAACATGATGTCGTGAAATGAGCATAAGTATTTGTGTAAAAGTTCAAACGATTAATCGTCTTTGACATTAAAAAAAATCATTAGCTTTCCAACCATATATCAAACATAATTTGTAAACATCAAAATCAATACAATTTATTCATAGAAGTTTGAGGAAAAAGAAGATTTTTTACTTCAGACGCCGTCTCAAAAATCTCAGACGCCGTCGCTTGAGCCTTATGACGCCATCGCAAGGAATCGCGATGCCGTCTCCACGCACTGTATGCCTTTTGATATCAATTTTCGTGTAGAGTTGAAATCTTGTCCGTTTCTTTCCAAATTGAGTCCAAGTCACGTGTATTTCCTATAAATGCAATCCACATGCTAAAAACACAAAAAGAAACGATTAAGGACGTATTTTGGGCATATTTGCATGATTTAGGGGGTTAAATGACCCCGAAAAAGTGTATAAAATGACACCTCATCAAATACCCCTACATTTGGGATTTGCTTGTCCTCAAGCAAATGAGCCTTTCTACCTAGTCAATAGCAATATCGGGGTTATCTAACCTACTCAATAAAGATAATTCATGGCACAACCAACTAGACCTCGTAATTAAAAGAACGAAAATTATATACTAGCACCTCACATAAGTGTTTGGATTCTCTCTTTCTCTCGGGTGTATAATGAATTATAACAATATGGGACATGGAAAAGTAACACTTATTACCTGTCATAGCATATAAATTACCATAAGCTTGATAAGGATCAAACCTCCACCGCATTGGCGTAAGCACCTAGGAATTACTGATATGTGTGAAATACACATATCCGTTTATACCTAAAATAACCCAATTAAACCCAAAACAGACTAAAAATGGCAAAAATATGCTTGTTTTTGTGTTTTGTGTGTGCAGGTACGGATATATCAATAATCACAAGAAAACCGTCAAAAACGGGCAAACACGAACACGAGAATCGGAAGAGCACAAAAGAAGCCAAGGACTCAAAGCCAAAGCCAAGAAAAGTCAACCCTTGGTCAATTCTCAGTCAACAAAAGTCAACCATAAAAAGACAAAAACCCACAAGTACCATTTAAGTCCCCCAAGTTTCAAAAGATTACACAAATGGTCCTTGGACTCTAAATGGGCCTTAATTTCCCTTTATTCCATACCCGGATCCAAAAGCCCAAAACCCTAAACCCATTTCCCTTTTATAAAAATCCAAGGACCAAATGTGCCATTTCTGAAAGTCAGTTTACACTACACTTTTGTTAAACACAACCACAGGGACTGAACTTGCCATTACCCCAAAGTTTAAAAATGTTTACCCGTTTTCAGTTATAAAAAGGGCGCCAAGTTAAAACACTATTCATCCATCGTCCCAAATCACCACACAGTTAAAACAAGGGGCAAACATAAATTGAAGGGTACGGAAGACAATTCAAGGCCTCTTATTCATGATGGCAGGGAGAAATTAGTCAAATCATAGGCTCTTATTAGCTCACAGTCAAGCAAAAGCCACGTGGAAGAGGAGAAGCACATAAGGAAGCTTAAAATTGCATTGGATTTACTCTCAGAGAAAGCACAAGGTGTCACAATCACGGATTGCCACGCTGGCAATCCGTGTGTGCACATATGTGATCCAACGGCCAAAGCTAATGATCCAATCATTGAAGGAATTCAAGGGGTGAGATTAGAAGAGGCGTGGGAAGCACTCAAGGGACTAGAAGCTTCAGCTTGGGCCTATAAATACCGTCACTATCACACACACACACATGCTAGTTTTTTATAGTAGCTTTTAATTTTAGCTTAATTTTCATTTTTAGATTATGTAATTTCCTTTCAAGTAATGTAACTCAGCTTTCATTAATAAAATTTAGTTTTATTTTGTCATAAGCTCTCCTGTTTTCAACTCATAAGCTCTCATTTTCCTTTAATTGATAAGCTAAAAGTTCATAAGCTCCTATAAAGCTCTTACTAGTCTATAAGCTAGTAATTGAGCTTAAACTTATCTTAATCATATTTTAATTCTTAAAATCAGCTTAAAACCTTATTACCTTTGTTTAAATGGATTTTGGCTTATGGAAGGGGAGTCAATTATGGAAGGACTCCCATGGACTTATATTAAGCTAGAGGTGTTGAATAAGCTCTAAAGAGCATTTTAAGCCTTGTTTAGCTAGGCTCATTGTAAGTTTTCCTTTAATTTCCTTGTCATTAATAGCTTAATATTTACTCAAGTGCTTAAGTAGCTTCTTAGTTTTTGCTTATTTGCTTATTCTATCTGTTTAATTGTGCTTATAATTATCTCATTGTGCTTATTAGTTATTAATTTGCATCTATTTTTAGCTTAATAGTTATAAATCATTAGTTTCTCATTTCTGTCATAAAAATCATAAAAGCCAAAAATATAGTAGCATAGTTTTAAATCATAGAATCTAGTTAATTCAGTTGTTGATTTAAGTTTGTTAGGCTTGTTATAAGCTCATAAATGTCTGGTAATCAAGTTTCATTCAATAGTTTTTAAATCTTTTAAATCTTAAGATCAATAAAAATCTATCAATGCCTTAAAGGGTGTTTGGAATAATGATGTTTGACCTCAAAAAGTCA